>APFE030758098.1:144239-166655 GCA_000404065.3 Pinus taeda | reverse complement strand
ATTGTAACATATTTTCTAATGAATCATTCTTTTCTTCTTTCGATTTTCCTTTAATGTTTTTGCTTTGCAAAGCTGTGTTCAACCTTTGCTAGCTAGATTCATCTGTGCATGTAGAAAAGGTATAATTTTCCATGTCAAATGGGAGGTTTCCAATGGATAGAGGTGGAGTACTCGGTATTCCTGTGTTGCCTGGAGATTATCTTCCCTCTATGCTCATTGTTATACTGGAGTTCTCACTAAGCAAATTCGATCTTGATGTTGAAAACCTTGGAGTTCCACTGTCATAAACTCCACCAATTCCTGAAGTTTGACTTCTCGACATTGAAATTGAAGCAGATCGACTCTCGACATTTGAAATTGTGGTTGTTGGATTCGAGAATTATCGGAACTTGGTAATTATTCGAAGGAGATGGGTTAAGAGTAAGCGTGAATAGATCCTTCAGACTGTGACTCTGTCATATCCTCCAGAGTGGTCAAGCCAGTCATATCTGAAAAGCCAATGGTCTGATTACTAAAATCCTCTGGATTGCGAATTTCAAACTCTTTAGATGATGTTAAGAGGGCCTAACTATGTTTGCATTTTGGTGCTATATGTATGGTACAAAAATTCGGTGCATTTCTCAGAACAGTTTCCTTTACATCATGGGACCTGAATCTCCTGGTGATAAACAATGTTGAGGGGAAACACAGGTATGAGTTAACGAGATGTAATAGTTAAGTTATGCTTCAAACGGGGAAAACATTAAAGATCACAAATCTACACACAAATAACTTCAAAGTATGAACCTTAATAATAATATTAAAAATTCCCGGATGCGGGTGACACATCGTCAGTTATGGAGGCGCCACTTGCAGGACATGGGCAGCCTCAAGATTAATGAGGGCATTCAATGCCGGATCGCCGCCATGGAATATAGGGCGGGGTTCAACCTGGAAGCACATTCATTGTGCCATTCTTTCCGTAGGCTCGTATGCAACGAGCAGTTATGGTGATCGAGGTTCAAGGCAAAGGTTCAGTGGTTAAATCAGCTGATGTTGATGCTCAATTCATGCTGGGTCATGTGCAACTTTCGGCCTTTGACGCTATGCTCTTGCTGGTTCATGCTCCGGCTCCCGCCTGCTCACCCGCTCTCAGAGAGACCTCACCCTCCTTCCCTCTGCTCGCTGGTCGTAGTTCTGAAAGGAGAGGGGACTGTGAATTGGCGTCCTTCCCCAATTTCGCCTCTGCCTCATTTTCGTCACCCTCTCAGCTCCTTTTCCTCGGCTCTGTCTCAAGCATGGTCAGACCACGGCAGCATCGGCCTTGCCATCGAGGCTCGTCCAGGGGAGAGTCCTCTCGGCCTCCTGCTCAGGTTCCTAACCCCTATCGCTGTCGATGTTGTTGCCATGGCTTCCCTGATGCCACGCCAATTCAAGCCAGTCAATTTATGGACTCCCGCAGCCCTGACCCTTCAGCTCCTTCGCTGGCCTTTGGCTCGGCCATCTTCACCTTCAGTAGCTCGTTGGACAGGCCCCGCATCAACGCTCATGTGTCGGTTCTTTTCCTGGATGAAGCGCCATCTGATAGTGAGGAGCTTCGTGGCAAACAGTAGCAGCACTAGGACGAAGGCTCAACATTTGTCGAAGAGGTGCTAGGACTGGTGGCAGAACAAGGTCCAAAGCTGTCGGAGGCATCAACTTCCAAAGCGAGGGATGTCAACCCAGGTCCCCATCCTACTGCAGCAGAAGATGAAGAATCTTGGGGGTGCCCAGTGGTCGAAGAGGAACCGGAGAAGTAGCCAACCCTCCACTTAGCTCCACTGTCTCCAGCTCCCTTCAGGTCTTGTTTTGGCTCTCGGCTCATATAATTTCAATGTCTTTCTGGTCTTGTCTAATGTTGCCCCGGCGTGGAATAATTTCAATGTTTTTCTGGTCTTGTTTATTACTGCCCCTGCGTGGGATAACCCTGTTAGTAATAGGCTGCCCCTGCGTGGGTTAATCCTTTTGACTGGTCCTGTTTGGAGATACCCCTGCGCGGGATAACTATGCTAGTAGTCGGTCGCCCCTGCTTGGGTTCAGTATTTTGTTTGGGATGTGTCTTTTTGAGAGTTTCAGTTCCCCCACGTGGGCTGATATCTGGCTCAGAACGCCGAGGCCTGGCCTCAGGCGAAGATACTACATGACTGTAATGTACTGCCTGCTGATGTAATTAATAGATTAGTTTTTTAGCGAGAAAAAAAAAATAATATTATTAAAAAAAAATCCTTCCCTAAACTCTTTCTTCTCGTATTTCATTTAATTACATAAGCAGGTGACCTGAAATAAGTGATCGTGTGATGACATGTAAAAATTAACTCGCACACTATTGACATGATCACTGAAGAGTTGCAATAGATTGAGAACAAATTAAAATGAATGCTTATTGATATAGATTAATTCAATAATTCTCTACATATCAATAAAATAAATAAAAAACATAGAGATGTAAGATCATTAGCATTGAACCATTCCAATTTGTATCATTTCTCTAGATGATGTTTTATAATCAAATGTGTTTACCTAGGAGGGAATGTGGAAAGTCAGTCATATATATTAGATAATTAATGTTTGATTATAGGATGGTTTAATTAGATTAAAAAATAATAAAGAAAAAAAAACAAATGAGTTAATAAGTGGTATCAAAGCTAAAGGTCTCGAGTTCGAAACACATCTGGCTCGCATTGGGGGGAGGTTGTTGCGCTCCCCGTTAATGGCGGTGTAGAAGGATAATCCAATGCTCCCCATGTGTTTCGTGGCATGTGCTTAAATCTAGCCATGTGTCTATTTACTAACACTTGCGGGTTTTGGTGTAATGGCAATAGTGACTCCAACAATTGGTATCAGAGCTAGGGTCGAATATCCACTGTGAAAGCCGCTTAGTGCCATGGCTTTACTCTGGCAGCGTTTGTTAAAAAGTTAGCTATTACCTCTCGAGCTGTTGAGGGATCTGTCTAGGAAATAGCTGAGGAACGCTGGAACTAAAAGATAGCTGCTGCAAGAAAAACAAGGTTGTGGACCTATGTTGGAACTTGTTGCTGGAGTTTGAAACATGGAGATCCATGGAGATCAGAGTTGAAACGTGGTATTCGTAAGTTTTGTTTCACATCAAGCTTGCATTTATACCTCAAGTTTTTTCTCAAACCAACATATGTATGTGTGAAATGTTAAGAGGTTAAAACATTATATATGTTTTTTATATTTATTATGAAACATATATAGTTATATGTTGGAATTTTGAAAAGTATATTTTAAAACGGAGCAGGGATTTTTAAAAGCGTATTTTAAAAGGAGAAGGTCATTATTACTAAATTTTAAAGAGTAATAATTAAAGTTTTATTTTTAAGTGCAGTTTTTTTGTTTTTGGGCATCAATATATTGACAATGGAGACAACACTTACACATATGGAGGAGTTCAGTGGGGCTAATTTTTCCCTATGGAAATCATTGATGGAGGATATACTAATTTTAAAGGATTAGTATTTGTTGATTGAGGGCACAACAAAGAAACCCTCATTGATGAAAAATGAGGAGTGGAATAAGCTAGATAGAAAGGTGATTGCAACAATCTGCCAATATTTAGCAAAGAATGTTTATTTCAATGTGTCCGGAGAAAAGACGGCAGAAGGATTATGGAAGAAGCTCCATGCTCTATATGAGAAGAACATGGCATCAAACAATGTGTTCTTGATGAAGAAGCTTTATAATCCCAAGATGAAGGAGGATGCTTCAGTTGCCGAGCACTTGAATACATTTAATATTATTACTAATCAACTTGTGTCTGTTAAAATCATTTTAGATGATGAAATTAGAGCCATTTTGCTACTGTGTTCTATGCTAGATGGTTAGGAAATTTTAATTGTAGCTATGAGCACTTCAACAACTATAGGAACCCTGAAGTTTGATGATGCCAACAACAGTTTAATGAATGAGGAGCTGCGACACAAGTCAATTGCGGAAAACCAGGGAAGAGAGGCTCTAGCTCTAGATAATCGTGGTAGGAGAAAGGATCGAGGCTGGCAAGGGTGATCAAGGTTGAGAGGCCGATCAAAATCAAGGAAAGGCAGGATCATCTGCTTTCATTGTGGCAAACTTGGGCACATGAAGAAAGAATTTTGATTCTGGAAGAAAGGACAAAAGGATCAGAGACTGTCCAGTACAAATCACAAGTCATCCAACACAAATGAAGGTGAGACTACTACTGTAGCAACAGATGGTGATGTGTTGTTTATTGTTTTAGTAGAGGATGCATGTGTATATACATCTAACAGTAGCTTTGATTAGATCCTTGACTCTGGGGCATCTCACCATGTAACCCCGTGCAAAGTTAGTTTTGTTTCATATAATCCTCGTGATTATAGTAGAGTGAATTTGGGGAATCATCATTTTTGCAGTACTGTTGGAGTGGGAGATGTCCAGATCAGGATGAAAAATGGACAAGATATATTGTTGAAACAGGTTAGCCATGTACTAGAAATGTGCATGAGTTTAATCTCTATGGGATGACTGGATGATGAAGGTTATTCGACAAGCTTTGGAAAAGGAGGCTAGAAAATTAGTAAAGGAGCATTAGTCGTGGCCAAAGGACCCAAGATAGGAACATTATACACATTAAAGACACTGATAGGAAAATCAGATTTGGATGCTATCACAAAATAAGGAAATTCAGCAGATCTGTGGCATAAGCGCTTGGGTCACATGAGTGAGAAAGGCTTAACAATCCTTGTTAGTAAAAATTTATTGCTAGGTTTGAAATCCTACAATCTTGATTTTTGTGAGCATTGTATATATGGTAGACAAAGAAGGGTTTCATTCCTTAGAGGTGGCCATAACAGAAAGAAAAAAGTGTTAGAATACTCAGATGTGTTTGGGCTTGTTAACATCAAATCATTAAGAGGAGCATCATATTTTGTAGCACTTATAGATGATGCATCTAGGAAGGTTTTGGCATATCCTATGAAAAATAAAAGTGAAGTGTTTGGAATATTTCAAAAATTCCATGTTTTTGTTGAAAGAGAGACAAACCAATTACTGAAGTGTTTAAGAACAGATAATGGTGGAGAATATTTCTCAAATGCATTTAAGGAATATTGTAACAGGTTTGGCATAAAGCAGGAGAAGACTGTGCCTGGTACTCCTAAACAGAATGGTGTCGTAGAAAGGATCAATCGCACCATAATGGAAAATGTGTGAAGTATGTTATCGAAATCTGGTTTGGAGAAGAATTTTTGGGCTGAAGGAATCAAGACCGCTTGATACCTCATAAACAGATCTCCAACTACAGCCTTGGATGGTGATATCCCTGAAGAAGTTTGGACTGATAAGAAGTTGAATTATTCTCACTTGAAAATCTTTGGATGTGAAGAATTTGTACATATTCCCAAAGAAAATAGAACTAAGCTAGATGATAAATCTATGAAATGCATATTTTTGGGATATACGGATGAATATTTTGGTTATCATCTATGGGATCTAGTTAAACATAAAATTATTAGAAGCAGGGATGTTATATTTAATGAGTCAAAAATGTTCAAGAGGATTATAGTGAGTTGGAGGTCAAGAAGGTTATTAACAGGTTTGAAGAGCAGTAGGAAAAAATCCCAACAATGCAAAAAAATGAACAAAAAATTCAGGAGCATCAAGAACAATAAGTGGAAAATAATGAACAACAAGAAGAAGAAATCTTGCAGGAACCCTTACAGGAGATTCAACCTAAGAATGCACCACCACAGTTGGTTTGCAGATCTTTTAGGCCTCATAAGCCTTCACAGAGGTATCCTCCTTCAAACTATATTTTGTTGACTGATGAAGGTGAACCTAATTGTTTTTGAGAAGCTTGTAAAGTTGAGCACAGTAAAGAATGGAAGAAAGCAATGGAAGAAGAAATGAACTATTTGCTGGAAAATAAAACTTGGGAGTTGGTAAACCTCCCAAAAGGCAGAAATGTTCTACAAAACAAATGGGTTTATAGGATTAAGCATGAAGGTGACGAAAATAAGGAGAGGTATAAAGCAAGGCTGGTGGTGAAAGGTTTTGCCCAAAAATAAGGTATTGACTTCACTGAAATTTTCTCACCTGTTGTTAAAATGTCATCCATTAGAGTCATTCTTGGTCTAGTTTCTACTTTAGACCTAGAATGTGAACAGTTAGATGTAAAAACTGCTTTCCTTCATGGTGAATTGGAGGAAGAAATTTATATTGAGCAGCCAGAAGGCTTCATAGAAAAAGGAAAAGAATACCTTGTTTGCAGGTTGAAGAAGAGTCTTTATGGGTTGAAACAGGCACCTTGATAATGGTACAGGAAATTTGATTCATTCATGTTGGAACATGGTTTTTAGAGGTTAGAATTTGACCATTGTGTGTATATCAAGAGGTATGTTCAAGGAAAATATATCATATTACTGCTATATGTGGATGACATGTTGATTGTTAGGCATGATAAGAATAAGATCAATAGGTTGAAGAAAGATTTGGGTAGCAAATTTGCAATGAAGGATTTGGGATCATCACAATAGATATTGGGCATGCGGATTATGCATGATAGGAAAAATAAAAGGTTGTGGCTATCACAAGAAAAAATATATCAAGAAGGTGCTTGACAGGTTTAATATGAAGGATGCCAAGCCAATTGGTACACCCCTTGCAGCGCACTTCAAGCTGAGTACTGAATTATGTCCTAGTGATGACAAGGAGAAAGAAGAGAAGAGAAAGATTCCTTATGCTTCAGCAGTTGGCAGCTTGATATATGCCATGGTATGCACATGACCAGACATTGCATATTTAGTGGGAGTAGTGAGCAGGTTCCTTGCCAATCCAGGCAAACAACATTGGCAAGAAATAAAATGGATTTTGAGGTATCCCAAGGGTACTAGTCATTATTGTTTATGTCTTGGTCATGATGAGACTGTGCTTGAAGGATTTAAAGATGCAGATATGGCTACAGATATGGACACCAGAAAGTCCACTATAGGTTATTTGTATACATTTTCAAGTGCAACAGTATCTTGGGTGTCAAGGCTACAAAGAATAGTAGCCCTCTCTACAACAGAAGTAGAGTACATAACTACAAGAAAAGCTTGTAAAGAGATGTTATGGATGCAACGATTCCTAGGAGAGATAGGAATAAAGCAAGACAAGTATGTGTTATACTGTGATAGTGAGAGTGCCATTCACTTGGCGAAAAACCCAGCATTTCATTCAAAAACCAAGCACATTGACTTAAGGTACCATTGGATCCGGCATGTGTTGGAGGAAGAACAGTTATCCTTCGAAAAGATCCATACAGATAGGAACCCTGTTGATATGCTCACTAAGATTCTACCATGAAATAAACATGAGTTATGTAGAGGCATGGTAGGACTCGGTGTGACTTGATTCATGACTCTTATTTGGCTTCAAGTGGGAGAATGTTAAGTGTGAAGCCAAATTTATGCAGGATTCTAGATCCTTCTACATTGCCATTAGTTTCTAGATCTCCATCTGAATCACATACACGATTCGAGATCCTTCTTCTGCCTCTATAAATTTGTAATTTCTCTGGCCAAGGAAAGCAAGCCAAGGCCCAAGCATGTTATGTAATGCTAAGTGATTTATGTTCTCCAGTGATTGTTTTATCTATTCCATTGTTTCTAACTTAGTAATCTTGTTGTTTCTCCATTTGTCTGTCTCTGTGAATTATTCTCTACTATTGTTGTCTAAGTCTCTAAGTATAAATCTATTGTGTGTTATGTATGCTCTGAACTAACATCAAATGTGTTTACCTAGGAGGGAACGTGGAAAGTCATTCATATATATATTAGATAATTAATGTTGGATTATAGGATGGTTTTAATTAGATTAAAAAATAATAAAGAAAAAAAAAACAAATGATGAAATTTTATTGTATTTAATTAAAAAAATAATGGCTTATACATTAATATGTATGAGTATATTTTTTTTACGAACAACATATTTTGATTTAATTAATTGATCAAGATGCAATATCATAAATTGTAATTTTCTATATCTACAATGAACATGAACATGAAAGTGAAATTGATGAATTATAAAAATGAAGAATGAATATTTAATGAAACAAAGTAGAGGATTTGAAATTTTTTTATAGAATTTACATTTTAACTATTTAATTTTTAGGTCGGTTAAAAATAGTGATATTAAAATTGTTTTATATGATTAATAATAATTTAAATATTATTAAAGAACTAGTAATCAATTTACAAGAAATTTTATTTTTATTTTAAAAACAAATTATACTAGTATATATGTTAAATAGTTAAATTGAAATTGATAATAAAGTTTATTATAAAAGTATAAAAATGGAATGCTCAAATAAAATAAAAGAATTGTGCCTAGTAAATATAATTAGTTGCTCTTGCTCTTATAAATAACCAAACAGTAATATATATCTTCTGCATTTAAAATAAGATTACAAACCTATAAACTTGAATCACTCTTAAATTAAGCAAAACAATGAAACAAGCATTTTAAAATATTTTCAAGACAAATTGCAATAATTTAAGGTTTCAACTTCTAAGCCAAATTTAGTAGTTGATAAACCCACTTGACTAAAAAAATGTCCTAAATAATATTCAAGATTATTTTAATAGTTTTAATGTTTACAAATATTACCTTGTGACTAAATTCCTCGAAGATAATACTATAACAAGATTATTAATGCCATAACTTGAGATTTGCTTGATTATTACAAATGCCACATCATCATGTTCTATCATTGCAAACCTTTTGTTAACCTATGTATCCAAAAGTCAACTACCAAGTATTAATAATACAATCTATTATAAATTATTTATTGTAAACTAAGTCAACTACCAGGTATTAATAATACAATCTATTATAAATTATTTATTGTAAACTAGCAAAAAGAAGGCAAAAATAATGTAAGGATTACCTTTTTAGCATTGCATAATTTATTGATAAGTTTGAGAACATTTGATTTATTTATAAGTCTATTTCTTGCCTATAAGAATAAAACTACATTTCTTCACTACAAAGAAAAAACTTATTTGCTTAAACTGTTATTTTGATTGATGTGTTAATATTTTTTAAGGTTTTTTATTACACATAATATATATATATAAGAAAATAAAATAAAATATTTCTAGCTTAATGAAAAGTTCTTATTACAAATAGTGCATGTATATGTTGATGATTTAAGACAATAAAATATTTCTAATCGGTTCCACAAGTATAGGTCTACAAAGAAGGATACAATTTTATGCGAATTCATTATATAAATAATGCTTATATTTCATTAAAAAAATGGTGTAGAGAACATTGGTAAATGAACATTAATTCTATCAAAACCTGTTATATCAATAAAATGTTATAATATATTCAGATAAGAAAAACGGAATGGAAAACCCATTATATCACAAAATGTTATAATATATTCCGATAAGAAAAAGAGAATGGAAAATGACAAATGGTTTTATTCAATAAATACATATTATAAACAAATTACTATAATATATTCAAATAGGAAAAAGAGAATGCAAAATAACAAATGGTGTTACACAACAAATACATATTTAAAATGAAATTTTGATATTTATAATTTTACATTTGAAGCTGATATTTTTTATTGATTTTTTAATCTAAAAAAAAAATCATCTTTAAAAAATTATATAAGTGCGTGTTAATAAAATTGCAATTTTTTACCCAGTCAATTGTATTTTTGAATGGATAAATAAATTCAACTCCAAATAAAAATTATATTATATTTAAACTGATGCAACTATATAAATTATATGGATAGAAAATGTATAAATCTATCCAATGTCACAATTTGACAAACATTGTTGCAATGCTACATTACATTTCAATTTAACTAGTGTTCCAAATCGACGTTAGAAATTAGTCAACGACATTTGCTAATGTGGTTGACTATGTTTGACAATCAAAACTCTTCAACTTTGGTCAAACGTAGTCACCTTTTAATATTATCAGTTAATATTAACACTTAGATATAGTGAACCACATCATTCAAGCATAGTAAAACAATGTTAACCTTTATAGTCAACATTTAAATATTTGACCATGATCAAACATGGTTAACCCTCTGTTTACCATATTTAACAATAGTCAACCTTGAAAACCACATGGTTGTGGTACAAAAATCCATCCAATGTCGCAATCTAATAAACATTGTCACAATGTTACATTACATTGCAATTTATCTAACTCTGCAATGTGACATTGCAAACTTAGTCAACCACATTTACTAATGTGGCTGATTATGTTCGACTATCTTTGACATTCAACATTCTGAAACTTCAGTCAAACATAATTGCCTATTAATATTATTAATTACTATGAATACTCAAACATAGTGAACCACATTTACCAAATAAATTCAACCTTTGTAGTCAACACTTAAATAGTTTACCTTGATCAAACATGATCAACCTTAAGTTTACCATATTTGACAATAGTCAACCTTGACAACCACATGGTTCACAATGGTTGACCACGATGGTCAACCATTGTCAACTATGGTCAACCAAGGTCAACCATTATTAACCTTTATCAACCATGGTGAATCATTGTCAACCATGAGAAACCATTATCAATGGTGAACTATTGAGAATGGTCAACTAGTGACAATGGTCAACCATGTTTAACCATTCTTAATGGCTAACCTTGGCCAATCATTGTCAACCATTGACAATCATTAACCATTGTCAATCATCAACCATTATCAACTATGGTCAAATAAATTCAACCTTTATAATCAACATTTAAATAGTTAACTATGATAAAATATGGTCAGCTCTATGTTTACCATGTTTAACAATAGTCAACCTTAACAACCACATGGTTGAGAATGGATGACAATGCTTAACGACCATTTTCAACCATGGTCAATCATTGTCAACCATTCACAATGGTTGAATATGGTCAACCATTATCAACCATTGATAATGGTCAACCATTGGAAACCACAATCAGCCATGGCCAACCATTTCCAACCACTATTATCTATTGTCAACCATGGTCAACCAATGTCAACCATTGTTAATCATTATCATTAACCAACCATAGTCAACTATGGTCAATTTGTGGCCTGGGTGCAGGTGTAATGGATAATCGTTCAAATCCAGAAATGATTTCTGCAAGTTTAGGTGGAACTTCTTCTTGGATTTTCTTTGGAGTACCAGTCATCTACCTCCAAACTTGGTTATTCTACTAAATTAGCAGAAATGCTTAAAATTTAGCCGCAATATGATAACCTTTGAATTGCCACAGAATCAAAAGGAATTTTAAACTTTTGGTTAATTCCTTTCGTGTCCTCTTTTCTGCAAACACTATCATGTTAATTCTCCACCATTGATATTACCTTTTAATTTGATGGTTATTGGTTCACCCGATCGACAAAACTAACTAGCAATCCTCCACCATTTATCAAAGCACATTTGATCCAACGGTTAACAGGGATATCAGACGGAGATCTTGCGCAATGTTTATCCACCTGATAAAGTGGTTTTCTCTCTCCACCAGAGTGCTATCTATCAGTTGATTAATGGAATCACTTGGAATTTCAAGAGACAGCTTACCACTTTTTCTCCACCCGATAAATAGCTACACAAGTAAAACTGTTTTTCTTACTTGACTAACGCACGAGCTTATTGACGCGCGATGACCGTTAGATCTATTTGATCTGTAGATCAGACGGTTCTAGGCTCCGTTGGGTTAACATGATTTTGTCAGGTTTTCTTTTCTCTATTATGCCAAACTTAACACCTCTACTACATTTAACTTGTCTCAAACCATATTCTCTGATGTTTTTAGAACATAACCAAATTATTTCAAAACACGGAAAATGCAAGATTGGCGATACAATACAAATTTTACAAACTCTAGTTCAAAAGTCAAACAGGAAATCAACAAAACTCAGACATATTTCAAAGGAATAAGATGCCTCCAGGATTGAGCAATTATACACAAAGATACAGTTTTTGTAACTTAATCTTATACAGCCTAATCAATCCAAATCAGTCAAAATCCATTTACAATCATTCATAACTTACATCAAATCATTTCATTCTAACAATTAGATTCTTAATCCATGGATCAAATCTTCCTAATCTTAGACAATATCTAATCTAGTTGATATTCTCCGTGAGAATCTCAATTACAGCTTGAATTATTAATAAAATCACTCAATCTCTAAATCCTAGCTCAAATTCTATCTACAAAACTTTGTAAATTGACAGCTAAAGGATCCCACTCCTTTGCTTGTAAACTTTTTTTGTATTTTTGGAATAAATTCGAAGCCTTTTTGTCTTCAAGCCTCATGCTCCTACATCAGACTCCTGAGGAAAAAACTCTTCATGGGCTCCTGTCCATGAGCTCTTCTACAGAACTGCCAACTTCTATAGCATGGCATCTGTCATCCAAGTAGCTTCAGCAATTGGTTGGTCCTTCCATTTGACAAAATACTGAAAATACTCTTGTCGTCGTGTCTTCTTCAACAATTTATTGTCCAAAATCCTCTCTGGCTTCAATTCCTTTGCTATATGTAACTTTTTTACCCAATCAATCTCTTGTTCTTCTTGATCCTCTGTTGTGTCATATGTATTTCCACTTTCATACCTATACAAATCAGCAACATTGAAAATTGGAGATATTCCAATATCAGGGGGTAATTCAATTTCATATACATTTGCAGGAAACTTCCTCAAGGCTCTGCATGGTCCAATTTTCTTAAACTTTAACTTGTTATACTCCCTTTTTGGAAATCTTTCCTTCCTTAGGTGTTCTAAAACCAAATCTCCAACTTCAAAATTAAATTCTCTCTTCTTCAAATCTGCTATGCTCTTGTATTTTATGTTGTTGTCTTGTAATTATTGTTTTACATGTTCATGTATTGCTTGAGCTTCTGTAGCAAAAGCTTCTTCTTTAGTACTTCTCATTTCAGCTTTTCCCAAGTCTTAATTCAAACACTCCCCTTGGGTGCATTCCATAAACTATATGGAATGGATTCTGCCATGTACTCCTATTAGGAGAACCATTATAAGCATATTTTGCCTGTGCCAATACTTGATCCCACTATTTTGGATGTTCACCTGCAAGACTTCTCAGAAGATTACCCAATATTTTGTTTACAACTTCAGTTTGTCCATGAGACTAAGGTTGATAAGGAGAACTGAAACTCAGTTTAGTTCCAAGCTTCTTCCACAATGTCCTCTAGAGATGTCAAACAAATCTGGTGCCTCTGTTTGAAACAATGCTCTTAGGTAGCCCATGTAATCTTACAATCTCTTTAAAAAATAGAATAGAAATGTGAGTAGCATCACTGGTTTTATAACATGGAATAAAATGTGCCATTTTTTAAAATCTGTCAACTACTACATAAATTAAATCATGTCCCCTTTGAGTTTTTGGTAAACCCAAAAGAAATTCCATACTTACCATATGCCAAGGCCTATTTTTAATAGGTAATGTTACATACACACCTGTGTTTTGGATCCTTCCCTTTGCATACTGACAAACCTTACAATTTTTTACATACTCTTCCACGTCAGACCTCATTTTCAGCTAGAAATAAAACTGTTCAACCATTTATAAGTCTTGTCTACACCAAAATGTCCTCCAAGTCCTCCATTATGTTTCTCATTGATTAAATTCTCCCTCATAGAAGAACTTGGTATGCACAATTGATTTCTTTTAAACAACAGTCCCTCTTGCGGGAAACAATCCAGCCACTTGCTTTTGTCTAACAAAACAAAATTTCTACAAGCTCTAAATGCCTTTTTAAAATCTAGATCTTTCTCATATAACTCTTTAATAAAATCAAAACCTAACAATTGAACTTGACTTTCTTAAACAAAAATGTTTTTTCTACTTAAGGCATCTGCTACTTTGTTTGATTGACCAGTTATATGTTTTAACACAAAATTAAAACTTTGAAGGTATTCTACCCATTTTGCATGCTTCTGGTTAAGCTTTGGCTGTTGCATAATGTACTATAATGCATGGTTATTTGAATACAATATGAACTCCTTGGACATCAAGTAATGTCTCCACTTCTTCAAAGATTGCACCACTACATAAAACTCCTTGTCATAAAAAGAATATTTATTCTTTGACTCATTTAGCTTTTCACTAAAATAAGCTACAGGCATGTCCTCGTAACTCAAAACAGCTCCAATGGCTTCTCCACTTGCATCACACTTCACTTGAAAAGGTTTATTAAAATCAGGTAAAATCAAAATAGGTTTCTTAGTAATATTTCTCTTCAATAGATGGAAGTTCTTTTCTGCTCCATCAGTCCATTTAAATGGTTGTTTGTCCTTCTTTATTGTGTCAATAATTGAAGCATTGATCTTACTAAAATTATTTATGAATTTCCTGTAAAAACTAGAAAGGCCGTGAAAACTTCTTACCTCAAAGACACTTTTTGGTGAAAGCCACTCCATGATAGCCTTGATCTTCTCTAGATCCATCTTTAACCCCTCAGCAGAAATAACAAAGCCCAAATAAACCAACTCCTCCTTCATGAATGAACATTTTTTTTAATTTAACAGTAATTTCTCTTGTTGTAGCCTCTGTAAGACATAATTCAGATGTCTCACATGTTCCTCTTTTGATTTGATGTAAACTAATATATCATCTAGATATACTATTACGAATTTACCAATAAATTCTCTCAAAACTTCATTCATGAGCCTCATAAATGTACTAGGGGCATTCGACAATCCAAAAGGCATTACTATCCATTCATACAATCCTTCATTGGTCTTAAAAGTAGTTTTCCACTCATCTCCCTCTCTAATTTTGATTTGATGATAACCACTTTTTAAATCTAACTTTGTAAAATATCTAGCTCCACTCAAACAATCCATCAAATATTTGATTCTTGGTAAAGGAAATATGTTCCTGATTGTTATCTTATTGATTTTTCTTGAATCAATGCACATTCTCCAGCCTCCATCTTTCTTTGGACTCAACGTTGTTGGCATTCCACAAGGACTCAAACTCTCTCTAATCAGTCCCTTGTATAACAGTTCCTGAACCTGTTTCCTAATATCTTCCTTCTTTGTGGGAGTCATCTTGTAAGCTGCTTTATTAAGTAGATTTGCTCCTAGAATCAAATCTATGTGATCACTGATTTTTCTAATGGGTGGTAACTCATCAGGCAAATCATCTACAATGATATCACAATAACTGTCCAGCAACTCTTGAATTTCAATTAGTAAATCAGAAACTTTTTTGGAGGTAATTATTACCTTGGGTTTGCAAACCAGCACAAAACTTACCTCATCTTCTTCCATCTGCTGCAAGTACTCCTTTCCACTCAGCAAAAGGGTCTTTAGATCCAGTTTCTTTGATGTATCCTCTTCTTCTATTGGCAACAATGTATGATTGACACCATCTTTGCTAAATTTGTATGTGTTCTTCTTTCCATCATGCATAGCTCCTCTGTCATACTGCTAAGCTCTAGCCAAAAATATATGATGCACATCCATAGGCATCACATTGCACATAATTTTGTCCTTGTACTTTCCCAACTACAATTCCACTTCACATTGCTCATTCACTACCAACTGATATCCCTTTTGAAGCCATGAAACCTTGTAAGGTGTTGGATGTTTCTTTGTTCTCAATTTCAACTTCTCCACCACTTCTGTGGAGACCAAATTATATGTACTACCACTGTCTATTATCATATGACAACACTTCCCTTAAATCTTACCCACAGTCCTGAACAAGGTTTTTTTTGTGCTCATTCAAAAATTTCCTTAGCTGGTTTTAACAAAATTTTGTTGACTACGAAAGATTCCCCTTTCTTTGGTACCTTCTCTTCTTCTATTACCTTTGTTGCTTCCTCTTCAATTTTTGCAACAATTGCATTCCTCTAATTCGTTCCTATATTTTAGGGGCACTCATAAGCTCTGTGTCTCAACTTGTTACATCTATAACATCTAATTTCTCTTCCTCTACCTTTGCCTCCTCCTCCTCTGGAAAAACTCCCTCTGTCACTTGCATCACCTGTTGTGGGTGCTTGCTGACTTGAGCTGCTACTAGCTCCATCTCTAGGTGTTCTAGATCTTCCTCTACCACCTTGATTTCCCCTTCCTCGGAAAGTACTTCTATTTCAGGCAAACTGCTTCCTCATTATTTTTTCTTCAACCTTCAATAGCATTTGATTAGCCTCTTTTACTGTTTTAGGAGATAATACACTTATCTCATCTTGGTTCTCCATCATGAGGCCATTCACATATCTTGCAACCTTCTCATCTATATCTTGGATTTGTCCTGCTCTTATGCTCACTTTATAAAATTCCTTTGTGTATTCTTTTGCTGTCATAGTCCTCTATCTAAGATTCTACATATGTCTAAATAATGTTTGTTGATAATCACTTGGCAAAAACATACTTTTAAGTTTTGCCACTGTTAGAGTCGGTCTAGTTATCTCTCCGTCAGAGATCAAAGCTCTTTTTTGCATTTCATGTTTAGGTGTCCCATCAGTTTCGATCAGTTTCATTTCGTTAGGCATGCCATAACTCTGACGGAATGGTTTGTGTCACTCATTCCCCTCATGTTTGGCACTGCTGGTTCAAGTCTGTTCATAAAAATCAGGAGGTCAAATTTCTAGGTCATGACAAGTGTTCTCGGTCATTAGGTCTAGGGTTAAGTCAATTTTGTTTTGCAAAGTCTAAGAAGACCAGTAGGCCAGAGGGATGTCCTCGATAGGTGGTTACCTCAATAATTTTTATAATTATACAGAAAGATTAGGACTTCTCTTGAAAACTCTATTTTGAAGATAAGTCATCATCTCATTTTTATAATAAATTTTCAAAAATTTCAGTTCTTGAATTGTCCAGGCGCAGTCTTGGTCTCCTTTGCCAGATCATATCACAGCTATCCCTGCAAAAAATTGTCAAAGAAAATCATTATTTCAAACAAATTTAAGGAGGAAACCAAAAATTCAAAAGTCTATTAATCCTGAAAAAATGTCAATGACAAAACATTACAAAATGGGTTATGGACCAAGCAAAAATCAAAAGGGACTCTTTATAAACACATTTCACTACATTTTCAACTCATTTTACATGCCAAGAGTAAAGAAGATCATTCTAAGGCGAAATTGTGAGTTTGAGTGGAAGTTAGAGTAGTTTCCAGGCATGCGGCGCACTGGGCTAGGCACGCGACGCATCAGGAGCGCACGGCGCGCTGGGCACAAAGCCACAGTGTAAGCGCACTGGGTTTGGAGCTTGAAAATTGTTTAAAAGAGCATCAAATCACCTCCTCTCCGCACAAATTTGCAGCAATTTTAGAGCAAAGAACAGTTTACAGTCAATTGTACACACAATTTATACATCTGCATATATATTCCAGCTATCTTGTTTTCAAAGTCATGTCAGAGATTGATTTAGTCTATGAGCAGGAGTATGACAGTGATTCTACACCAGAGGTAAATGTGCCACGGAGATATCAAAAAAGTGGCAAAGGTGGTCAGCATGTAAGGGAGGAGCCTACTTCTTTGGCTCAATTGCAGGCTTGCCCACTTGCAATGGATTGTTTTTAGTGTCAATCATGTTTCCAATACTGTGAGATGATCTCACAAACCCAGCATCATCGGGAACTAGTCCGTTTATTTGTTCTACATTTACATGATGGTCATGTAAACCTCGTCGGAGTGAATTTCAACTTGGCACCAGAGACTATTGCTCAGGCCACCGGGATACCAAATTTAGGAAAGGAATGGAGCAAACGCCAGCAATTAGACAGATTCTACTATGAGCCATACATCAAACCTGGGTATATGAGACACTTGAGTACAGTTTTTCCTTTCAGATTCCTGAGGGATGAGTTTACACCGTTGATGAAACTCATCGTTCGATATTTCAGTTGCGAGGGCAGATTCTCGTGTCTATATGCGTACCATGTTCGTTTTTTGATGCATTTCATGAGGGTACGTATGATGAACATTCCGTACTTCATGTGTCACAACATAGAGAGGATGGTGACTTTAGTACAAACGAATACCCCAGCACATCAGCATAAGAGCATATATCATTACGCACTGATCAAAATCATAGTGATACATCAGTTGACACAGCAGGGCATTACTTGGGAGGATTTCATCTCCTGTGATTTCTTCTCAGCGCTATAGTCGCCTCCCGAGATAGTTCATGATGAGGGAGCGCCTTCACACCAGCCAGAGATTCCTGAGACTGAGTGTATAAGTGCTCCTTCATACGTGACATACCAGTGAGGCCACGGGGCCTTATTTGCATCTACACGACGAGTACTATCTCCACCCAGGGTGGAAGGGGTCTCGCTGACTTCATCAGCATAGCGAGTATTATCTCCACATCATGTGGAAGGGGTCTTTCCTTCTTCTTCAGTACGGGTACAGGTCCAGGATAGGGGCAAGAGGCCCATGTATGATGAGGGTCCTTCAGGAGGCCGGGACACGGATTTCATTGATGTTGAAGCTCTCCTAGCTCGGAGCTAAAGGAGATCATCCAGGAGCAAAGGGATGAGAATGACTCATTGTAAAAGAAATTACATATGGCTAAGTGGGTGATAAACTACTTGGAGCAGCGCAACAAATAGCTAGAGGATGAACATACACTTTATGAGCTGCGGCAAATCCGTGAAGATCGAGAATTGGCCTCAAAGAGACCTGGTGATTTGACACCGATTGATCAAGAGTCTATGCTCATCTGTGTGAACACTCATCTAGAGAAATTGTTGGCAAAGATAAACAGAGACAAAGACCTACTTCGTCATATGAAAACTCATTATTGGGCTCGTATGCATGTCTACAAAGCAAAAATGAAGATCCTAAAGAGGCAACTGAGCAAAGCACTAAAACGGCGAAAAAAGCTCGATCCACTCCAAATTTTGGCCGAGGCTTCATTGGTGGGGCACAATACATGATAGAGGATCTTCACTCTAAATTTGAGCAAATTCGGAGAAATTTTTGTCATTTTGAAAATTTTGTCCTAAAAACAGGTTTTTTGGCTCAACACGTAGCGCGTCGACGCGCGTGCTTAAGATTGGGACACTTGCTGGAGGAAAACTTTACATTTTTGGATTTGTCATGATAATTTATGCATGCTCAGCTATTTCCAAAGCATTTCATCAAGTTCTGGGTGATCAAAAGGCCCAAAAACACCATGAAAATCACCTTTCTGCCACCTTTTGCACGAGCAGGAAGTACTTCCGGGAGAATGACATTTTGAGGGGGCAAATGAGCTCCAAATTGCAAAATTCCACTTGGGCTGGATAGAAGACATCCAGGGCTTTCCAACCAGCTATTTTGATCTTGATTTGGATGCCAAGAGGTGCCCCAAAAACAGGTTGAAAGGTGCACGACGCATAGCACTCAGGCGCACGGCGCACAGGGCTTTTTGGCCAAATTTTCATCTTGCAGCTCAGGAAATGCAGCCAGTTTGACTAGTTTTGACTTGTGATGTGATTTTTCACTCCTATTGATGTAATTAATGAAACATGATGTTATTTTGACCCTTAGTTACTTGTTCTAGAAGATTCATTCACCAAAAAGTGAAAATTTAATGAATGAATTGGTTTCCTACCATATAAAGGCAAGTTGTTTTGACTGCCTAGATTGTAGTGCTTTGTTTAGAGTTGGTTGAAACAACTCCTAGGATGATGAGCTCGACCCCTAGAGGCAAGGGAATGGGTTAGCTTTCCTATATTATGTATTTTCTTAGTCATTTTCAGGGTTGGACTCTTGGGAAAAGCTTGACACTCTATTGTACATATTTTATCTGTATTTTTGGCAAAGGAAAGACCAGGGTTTTGCAACACTATTTTGGATTCATGTGGCTTTATGTGTTGGTGGTGTGCTTCTTTCAGTATTTGTAAGTTGTTTATGTGTATCACTTTCCTTCTCTTATCTTCTGCAATTGAACAAATGAAGTGTTAATATAGAATCCATAATTTGCTATGCTCTACCTTTAAGTTTGTTTGATTTTCCATGTTTTCATCTGTTTATGGAGAATCCTTGAAAGTTTCTTGCTCTCCTTAACTTCTCACCAGTCAGATCTAGCCATTCATTCTCTTTGAAAGCATCAAGACAATCGCCTTCCTTGCCCCAATCGGACCTATGCAAAAACTGTGTCTCATCCCCGCACCCAAAATTGCCTTTCCCCTAGATTCAACAAAAACCCCAAAAAATCAATTTCAAACTCCTTGTACTTCATATCTAGCCTAAAATTAGATTTTGTTTTAGTCATCTCGAGCCTCATCGATTACCTTTTTCCGAGATTGACTCGGAGAGAGCCCTCTCCTGTCCTCGTAGGGCTAGCTACGAGGCTGAGCGTGGTTTGATGTAGCCTTGAGTTTTACCTTATTTCAGCCTAAGGTAGATTTGAGCGCTAACAGATTCCTTCAAATTTTCCACTCTAAAAACATCAAGATGGATGAATAATTATATAGTGATCCAATTCTGATCATTTCTCCACAAAATATCACATGTGGACTTTATGGGACAAGTGAAATCCCTTCTCTCTTCTAACTAAGGTTTGACTATGAAGACCTTACTCATATTCAAGTGGACCAAGGTTTGAGTAGGCAAGGAACTTACCCATGCTAAACTGGAATAATAAAAAAAATTACTAGCACTAGTAGAAGCAAGAAACAATAACAAATGTGTTGTCATCTAGAACCTTTAAAAAATTATTTTACACATTCCTCCTTTGGGTTTGTTCCACCAAGACCCTCCCAATGATTCCATTCATGCATCTCATGCAATATGGGGCATGTCTATTGCATGTTGGCACTATAATTTATGGTTTATTGTGGTTTTCTCTTGTGACATCTTGGGATCTTGTGTTTAACTGTAGAAAATCCACGAAATCTTGATCTACTAATATGAGCAATCTGAAATATATTTTTTTTGCATATAAACACAAAATTTCTCTAGTAAACATTGCAACATAATAGAAAAATAAATAAACACAATCACACAATAAAACACAATATTTTTCTAGGGAACCCAACTGGGAAAACCCTCTGCTTGATTATTGATAGAAACTAAGCATTATATCTCTTGCAAATACAACTTGTTTCAATTTGAAAACAACATTGTTTTCCTGCCTTGAACCAAGCATGAAACCCTTGCAAGATTATTGAGCCCTATCTACTCTCTATCAAACTCACACAAGCACCAACATGTGCTCTCTACTGCCTTGTCTCAACAACTCATGCTCACAAGACAATGATCAAATTGTGCTTCCGTTCCTCCTTATAAGCACTTCGATTAGGCTATTACTGGCAAGTTCCATTTGAGGAAAGTTGAATTGTTGATTGACTAGTTAAAAAAGATCATTGTTGTGTTAGCTTATCCTTGGTATAATTTAGGCGCCTAACTCAATCAAATCAACCTTTAACCAAAATAACTTGCACTAGAAGGCAATAAAATTGACATTCCACTAATTAGCACTAGTCAACTGATTCTTGCACTCCTAAGTTTTAGGAATTTGCCCTAAATTTTAGGAATTCTTCATACTTTTTAGGAATTCTTCATACTTTTTAGGAATTAGCTCCTAACTCATAAGAACTCATGCATACTCAAGGAAAAAATTGTTGTGGTTCCTTTGATTAAGGCACAAATCAAGGAACCCTTTCTTGCTATTATTTTCAACACTCCCTCTTAGCGAGGAAGGTGTTCTTGGAAGAACCTTGTCCACCTAGATCTATCTCCAACACTACTATGTTCTCCATTGATGTGGTTGCTCCCTCTGAACTAGAAGAATTTCCTGCTTCCTTCTGTGGAACTAGATCTAAAGACCTATTCTCTCCCACCATGCTCTACGAGTCTATCATTTCTCTATTATGAAAACTTCCTTCCTTGCTGCTCAAGGTTGTTCCTTCTAAAAGTGTGCATCTCCAGATCCACAATCTACCACTATCAATGAATGCAACTCCTTTAGGTCACTGATCTTTGGCCCAAAAAGTCTACTCTCTAGTTGTTGCTTTATCCATCAAGGATGCCAATTCATAGGGCTGCCCACTACTTATCTCACTGCTGCTCCAAAAAAGACAAGTCTTAGGGAAAAGGAGGTTGCTCACTTTCCACTTTAAATGTCCTTCTCAACACAATGAACTAGGGCTAGTTCACTAGCCCTATTGGCTTCCCTTTTCTCCTTCAAGGTTTAACTCCTTAGGCTCCAATACTTCTTCCCTTCTAACAACCTAATAGACCTTCACGAGAACTGTAACTCAAGGATCTTCTAGCAGCCCTCTAACAATCCTCCCACATGTACACATGCTGTCAGTAACTTTGTCCCAAACTTGGACTAGATCCTACACTACAACCGACATTGTTCTTGTGTTGTTCACAACTCCATTTGTGGATAGTGCTCACACTTTTTGATCTGCCCACTTACAATCATCTCCTTG
>APFE030758098.1:56663-142979 GCA_000404065.3 Pinus taeda | reverse complement strand
ATTCATATTATTAGTAATAATAATTTAAAATTAACATAGTAATATTAGCTTGAAGTTAATATTAGATCTCATTTTCACAATCTTTGTTACAATACTGACCTTGCTAGCCTTTTACAATGTCAAAATTATAGTGAGCTTGGCAGGCTTCTCTCCAAGCTTTTTGAGCATAGGAATAAAATCTTAAATCAAAATAAATAATTTGTTTTTTTAAGTCCGATAGACCAATGTTTGGTCTCGATGGACATTAACCACCACCACCACCATCATCATCATCATCATAATAATATTACTAATGGTGAATACAATAAATTACTGTAAATAAAAATAAATAATTAAATAATATATATATTAATATATATATATATATATATATATATATATTATATATATATATAGATATATATATCTATAATCGTTAAGGCTCTTTTTAACCATTGCCCGTTCATATCGCCATTGAAGGAGCTGCTTGCTCTATTTAAGGGATCGTTAAGATTTGTTTCTCAACTTATCGTGACGATGAACCACACGAGATTGTTCGAAACAGGTCAAGAAATGATTCTCTTTGTGATTTTGCTGAAATCATTCTCACAATCAAGTATGAATCACAGAAGTCTAAGCTCTTTAACAAAATTATGTTATTTAAGATGAATATATAAGTATTTTATTTTTAGTTGACACTAAAATATATTTTTAATATTTATATTACATCTCAATTAAACATAAAAGGAATTATGCATAATGCAATATGAAAAATATGAATTTTACATGTCATCTATCAACGTTGTCTTTTGTATTAAGTAATGAAGGAATTGCATATCCTCTCAAATTATGAAATAAATTAACTTTTTTTCACTTACAATTACTTTATCTTAACCAGAAATTTCAATATCTTTATTTAATACCAAAATTATTTTTTCCTTTTTTTCAACTACAATTAACTTTTTTATCTTAACCAGAATTTCAAATACTTTATTTAGACCAAATTATTTTTCCATTATTACAAATTTTTATTTGTTATATAAAATATTTTATTCTTCAAAATGTAAACTTTATTTAATAACACATTAATTTTTTTTTTTGTTATTACAATTTATTTGTTAAAAATATTTATTTTATATTTTAAAGTAAAGTTATGAGCAGAGAGCTTTCATTCTACAACGATGGATGAGAGACCCATTTAACAGTTGAGGTTTGCAATTTTTTGTTCCATGTCATCAAAATAAATAAAAAAAAAAAACTAAAAAATAATATATATACAAATTACTTAAATAATGTTTGTTCATAAAAATAATTGTACATAAAAATTTTTGATCCCTTTATCCCTCCAAACCTTTTATCCCTCGAAACACATGTTAGATCTGTATTTAAGATAAATATACACTAATATATAACATCGGCTTACTCTAAAATGTCAATAAAAAAGAATTTAAATTATTTGCCATTGTTTTTGTTGCTGGTATTTAAAAATTGCCCTCAAGGCCATGCCATTAGATTTGGTAAAACTGAATAGCCTCCATTGATGATGGGGTTCTTGCAATACCACATCTCGCAGAACATCGTGCACATGTAAAACATATATCTAATCCTTTCGTTGCTACTTTTTCCAACCATGTTCCAGAGTTTTGTGGGCATCACGTACGTGGTTGTCGCATTTTATTTTTTAGCATTTTTCAGCTGTTGCAACGTCTGTCGTAAGAATATTCAAAGAATTTTTTATTTTTTTTTAAATGTTTTTGGAGTGAATTTATTTTTCACCAGAATAATGTTTTAGTGTTATACATAGTGTTGTTATAGATGATAATTAGTTGTTATTGATGTTAGATTGAGTGTATTAAACAATAGTCCTAATGAGTATAGGATAAAGGAAGCAATATTGTAGTTAAATATTCTCCACAGTAAGGTGTTAGTGTTAGTGTTGTATATGATATTGCTAAGGTGTTAGTGTTGTATATGATATTGCTATTAATATATGATAATAAGGTGTTATTGATCTTAGATTGAGTGTATTAAAGAATAGTAGTAATGAGTATGTGACAAAAGAAGTAATATTGTAGTTGAATATTCTCCACAGTAAGGTTTCAGTATTGTATATGATGTTGCTATTAATGACAATAAAGTGTTATTGATGTCAAATTAGGTATCTAAAAAAATAGCAATAATGAGTACGCTGTAAAGGAAGCAATATTGCAGTTGAATATCTTTCATATATTCTTTTTTTTTTGCTAATGCAAGAGTCGGACCTTCCAATTCATTAGTCAAAAAATAAAGTACATATAATACATCAAAAACCTCTTGGTCGGTAACTGGGGAGAAGCCCCATCAAAATTGTTCCCCTACACCCTATCTCCAAACTTTACATTTCTTAAAAGAAAAATACACATGGACTTGGAAATGAAAAGAACCTATGATTGTCTGCAAATAAAGGCCATAATTCTGCCCGAACACTTAAATCTTGGTTCGGTTGCCCGCACGGTAAAGCTCTTTTTTTTGTTTTTCCTCAGGAAGCTCTTTTCCCGCCAAACCTAGCCTTCCTCTAAAATCTTGATCATTGAACCTTTCCGATAGATCTAACGGCTGCAGCCCAAAACGCCATAAAAAGCTGTTCAACCTTTACTAAAAGATTCACAACCCTACTTGAGTGATCTGAACCATTGAATCGCCTCAAGAGATCCAATGATGGAGATAGATATCACACCCACCAACATTCATGGAAGTTAACGTGTGATAATGGTGGTTTTCTTCCCAATCCCACTTCCACATGGAGCTCACCTAATGGGATTGCACCTGAAAGGGAAAAACTACTTCCCACTTGTGAGGGCCATGATCACGTAAAAACCACTAAGGTTGCGGTGAACAAGGCAAAATTGGAAGATCTCTGGTTTCATGGTCTTCAAGAGTCATCTGCTCCTCATCGTTCGCATCGTCAGCCCTCCTTGACCCGATTCGTGAAACATTCAGCGCTTGACTTCCTGCAACCCCTGAAGCCCTATCTTCCTCATTAGTACGTCTGGAAACTTCATTGAACCAATTAAAATGGGAATCACCGGTAGACCTCTCCAGACCGCTTTCAAAAGACCCCATTGTGAGCTTGCCTCTAATCAAACAACCGCTGGTTAACAATACCTGCCTCCATGGCTCTTTTAAGGAACACTGTATTGTCTTCATTCGCTTGGTTTTCACACTACACCTTTAATCTGTTTTTATGGTACTCTCGCCAATTCCTCATTGCCCTATTATCTGTGCAGATCGCTCCTTGATTGGCTAGCAAATCTACTAGTTTATTGGCTTTTCTTTGCACATGAGCAAAACTAACTATTCTCAGTCTCTGTAGATGACTTTGAATCCATTGGAAAACTTGAATTAGCCTCGAGTTTGTAGAGGCTTTTTCCCGTTTTGTTCCCCATCTTATTCTTTTGATTGAGTTAATGACCAGCTCGGAGTCAGCGTCAATGATCGTATTTTGGCGATTTTCCTGAACCAGGAACTCAAGACATTGTTCCATGGCCATTAACTCCACCATGTTGTTGGTGGCCTTTCCTAAGTGGCCATGGAAGATAAACAAAATATCTCCCTTGTCATCCCTTAACGCCCCTCCATGGCCTGCCTTGCCCGGATTACCTTTGGAAGTCCCATCAATGTTGAATTTTAGAAAGTCCTTAGGGGGAGGATGCCACAAGTCTAGTTTAGGGTCCACAATAGAAACTTTCCTGACTAAGCCCTCAGGAATAAGACCTTGCAGCTTTAGCCTGCAGAGAATCCTCTAGTCTATATCAGAATGGGGATTCGAGGGAAGATTTCGAATGGTAGTACTGACCATTTCCTTAATCTGTTTTAGGATTAGATAAAAAATAAACTGGGAATATTTCTTAACATTCTTGAAGATTCTATTTTTCCTTTCTTTCCAAACATTCCAAAGAATGAATCTTGGTGTGAGAGCCCATGCTAAACTAAGAGCTTCATTATTCGAAAAGTTCTTTCGCCATTTGGTGAGAGTATTGAAAAGACTTCCAATATCTCTATCAAAATGTTGGAAGATAGCTGCAAAAGAATCCCATAATCTCGAGGTGAAAATGCAATTGTTGAGAAGGTGTTTCATGGTCTCCTCTTGAGCCTCACAAAGTTGGCATCTAGAAGGCCCAAGGAAGCCCCTTTTCTTGATATTATCCTAGGTTAGGATTTTCCTTTGTAGAACCAACCACAGAAAAGGTTTAATTTTCATCCAACCCTGATGCTTCCAAAGGTTTTGCCAAATCCTCTCAGGAACCTGGGAATAAAGTTCAAGGAGAATGATTTTAGCTTCTTTGAGATTAAAGTTCCACTCATTGTTGTTGCCCCATCTCAGCTAGTCATGCCACTTTGAAACTAGAATTTTCCTTTTCTCTAACATTTTCATTAGTCTTTCTGCCTTAGTTTTTAGAGGACTGTCATTACGGAGATCAAGTTTCCTCCATTTTCTCCATTTCCCTGAACTATCAATTTGATCCCAAAAATCCTTTACCTAGGTGAGCTCCTTGGTATTTGTCTCTTCTTTGAGGTTCTCAAATTCCTCCTGTAACAGAATAGGTTCTTGTTGCCATCTATCCTCCCAGAATAAGGCTAAGTCTCCCTCTCTAATTTCCCAGAAGCTATGATCTTTTATTAAGCTTCTGTTGTCCTAGGTTTTGTTCCAAATATGAGATCCTCTTATATTCCCATCCATCCTTATACGGTCATTATCTAGCCAAGAACTTGCATTTTTTTCTTTCCAGGTGATAGCCCATTGTGCTTCTGGTTCCCTTATCCATTGCCATCATAGTTTTTCCCCTATAACCTTACAAAGAATCTGAGGATCATCCAATCCAAGACTCTAGTAGTTCTTGGGTTTGCACATTTTTTCCCAGGCAACTAAGGCCCATTTATTCTTTTCTTCCCCCTTGCCCCAAAGAATGTCTCTTTGAATGTTTCTCATTTGATGCAGAATTCCTTTAGGGGTAGGGATAGTTGAAAGCATAGAGATATGGATTGATTGAAGCACAGGCTTTGTGAGGACCAACCTGCCAGCCAAGTTTCATGATTGGATTGTCCATTTCCTGGTCTTGTCTTGCATCTTATTGATCATTAGCTCCTAAATACTCTTGTGTAATGGTTTTGCAGTTAATGGAACCCCCAAGTATTTCGAGGGGAGAGAGTCTCTTTGGAAGCCCAAAATTCTGGATATGTTCCTCTGAATAGCAATGTTAGTATTGAAGAAAATAATCTTAGATTTGGAAAGATTAGCTTCCATACCAGAGGCCATGGAAAGTCATTGAGGATTTGTTTGTAAGCAAGAGCTTCTTTGACTATGGGTATTCCCTATAGCATGGTATCATCCACAAATTGTTGATGAGTTAAGGCTTGTCCATTGTCAGATAGTTGAATCCCCTTGATGTTAACAACTATTTTTGCATGCTTGATCGTCCTGCCTAGTCCTTCCATCATGAGGATGAAGAGAAAGGGAGAGAGAGGGTCACCCTGCCTAAGGCCCCTAGAAGGGGTAAAAGTCTCCGAAGGAGAGCCATTAACTACAATTGAAAAACTAGAAGAAGTAATCAAAGTCAGGATCCATCTTACCCAATTGTGATCAAACCCAAAAGCAATAAGAATTTTCCTGATATAGTTCCAATTCAGTTTATCATAAGCTTTGGCTATGTCCATTTACATGATCATTCCAACTTTTCTCTTACTAGTAAGAGAGTGCACCACTTCATGAGTGTTAAATTGGCAACTAGGGCCAAACTCCATGTGGGTCGGCTTATTTAAGGTAGCTGATATTTTTATTGGATCCCTCTCATCGAGAGGTGTAGGATTGATCCAAAGATCATCCGATTTCAATAAGTATTTTTGGAGATATGAATTTATTTTGTTTATATAATCATTATCAAGCCGATTAGCGCTTATGTAGGCTCTAGAAGCCCAACCGACGTGTCTATTCATCATCCTCGTTTTGGTATAAATAGATGAGGATTTGTTATCATTTTGGATGTGTATTCTTGGTGTGATCTCCTCTCCACGTCTTGGGTTTTGAGAAGGAGAGTCACAAAAGGAATACGCTGCCCTAGTTTGCACGCAGATGATGCCCTAGACTGTATGCTATAATGAAAACACGAAGTCACAGCAAGGGAAGGAAGAAACTCAGACTCGTCTGAGATTTTCGGGACCCTTATCACAGGGTAATATGCATTAATACAAGGGTCTGAAATACACATGATAGGAGGACGCAATCTTGGGTATCTCTGAAGTAATTACAGTCTTGGTGTAACAATGATTTCAGTGCAAGATACAATCTCAACATACCTATGAATGGAGAGATACAATCTCAACATACTTAAGAATTACATGACAGTTCAGTCAAAGTCTCGGGATAACTATAAGGAAGAAATCTCGGTGATAAAACAGAGACATACTCTGTCTCGGCATTATTTCTGAACACATAAATATGATCACTGTAATCAATTTCTCGACATAACTATAGTCATTGTCTCATTGTCTTAGCATGTTTGAGGAGGATCATGCAAAAGCACACATGATCTCGGAATACGTAGAGGAGCATATACTCTCACCGTAATTATGATGATAAAGATCTCGTTGACCCTATAGTAATATTCAACGCATTATGGGACAACAGCAACACATTGAACGTAGGGACGGAGTCATATTATATACGTTGTTGTAATGTAAACGTTGGACAGTATATACGCTGGGCACTGGAAATATATACGTTGGGAATTCATATAATATGCCACGTAGTCATATCTTGGAATGCAATCATATAATATACCACGTAGAGTTAGCCACTGTAAAGGAAAGATGCAATTATATTTCTGATGAATGGAACACAGAGAGATATGGGTCATAATCGTTATGAACATAGTCATATTTATGATGAATGAAAATGCTGGTCATTGAGTTGTAACATAAATTTTGGATGATGAGCAGAAATATATATACGTTGGGGTGATTCAAGTTACATGATGTATATATATATGGACAGTGATATACAGTATATGAAGACTCATATATTCTGACCTATGCTCATATACACAGGCAAATTGGCGTACAACATATATACATGGCAAGGTATATATATATGCAGGTTATGGCAATAAATATCCATGCAGGAAGAAGGGCGTATTATCATAAGGACATAGCTATGATTTAATGTGCATGGATAGCACAATGATACATAGACCATGGACAACATCATGATGAGTGCAATCATAAGCATGGGCAGCGTGAAGCAGGATGACTATCATGATTAGTGCAACGTGGTGCACTACACTATAAGGTACAACAAATGGATGAGATGATGAATGATGATAGGTGAAGGAGTCACCTTGAGTATCAGTTGAAGCAGAATGTCTCCAACTGATCTCATCGTTATAGGAGATTATCTATGCTTAGATCTAGATAAGTCAAAGTGTTGACTTCTATTGTGAATGTACTCTCTCTTTCTCTGCTGAACTTTGAAGATAAAAGAAGATTTGATTAAAGGGTTTCCCCACACATTGTGGGGTTTGTCCGTGACTCGTGCCACATCCTATGTCCTCTTATCTTGGCTTGTCTTCTGCGTTTTATATTTATGTTCTATCTGCAGTTTATCGTAATGCTGATGTGATTGCTAACTGTGAAAATTTAAATAAATTGCTCTAGCATAGAACATACCTAAAATTAACATGGTATCAAAACTGAGGCGAAGACAACGCCCAAGCAAGAGTGAAAGAGCAGTCACCGAAGATAGTTGGGACAAGACAGAAGGATCAATGGGTTCCTCATAATTCACCTAGGGTGAAGTCAAAGCAGAGAATGTTATCAGAATGGCACAACAGAAGATTTTGATGGTCCATCTAATGATCCCTTCATTGGGAAGTTCAGATCTAAGGGTGGAAGGAAAGGCAGATGCCTTGTTGAAGTAAGTTCGGTTGTTATGCGAAGGAGTGTCTGAATGGCGGAGACAAATCTCTTGATGAAGACAACAATCATTTCTAGGACATCTTCATTGATCAAAAGAATGACTGGTAATATAGGTCATCAAGGAAATGATCGACTCTTCCACAAAAGAAAGGAACCCCAAAAGCAAGGAACCTAATGTCCATCTCGAAAATGGAAGTCAAAGGTTACAAAGGTATGTGTTTGAAAATAGATCTTTTAAAGATACTTTTTAGTTCAGGGTTGTATCAAGTTGCAGGAAGTCCACTGGGGACCATGTCCATTAACTCAGCACTGGAGATCTGTGAGTCAGATGGTGACTAGGATGCCTGAATTCAAAAGGAAGCATGAAGGTACATGTCTGAAATGTACCAAAGGAAAATATTATAAGGGGACCATTCCCCTCATGCAGCAGGTCCACAGGCTTGGAAAAACTCGAGGAGTTTAAGACTCATGATCGGGAATCTCATGTATACAGGTGGAAGAAAGCCCTCTATGGCTTGAAGCAAAACACCTCGGGCGTAGTATGAAAGGATTGATAGTTGTCTAATGCAGCTAAGACTCACTAGGAGTGAAACCGATCCAAACCATTACTCGAAGGTTGTGGATGATAAACCTCTCGTACCGACACCTATGTCTGACAGGTGCAGACCCTCTCATTTATAGGAGATAGAGGGAGTTGGATTCTGAATGTGGAAAGATAAGCTACAAGCCTATGACTACCTCAAGGATCTTAACTTTCGGAAGTTATATGGTAGTGATGTCGGACCTGATTTGGGAAATGCCTCTGAGTTTCATAAACTCGTTCGCGTTGATGTTCTTAGAGAACCTTCGTCCGGACATCTGTGTTGCAGTTAGCATGGTGAGCTCGTATTTGGTTGAGCCTCACTGGATTGGTGCCTAGAATCTTCTAAGATATCTTCAGGGCACAATCTCTCATGAATTGAGATACACTGCCGAAAATATGAAACCTCATGATTATTCGAATGATGAGTGGGCAGGCAGTATGGAGGATCACTAGAGCACTTCTCCATGTTGTTTCTCTTTGCAAACTGCCTCAATATCCTGGATGAGCAGGAAGCAGAAGTCGGTGACTCTAAGCACCACCAAGGCAAAATACATTATTGATAGTATTACCTTCTGTGAGGCAGTCTGGTTGTTGAAGCTCTTCAATGAGTTGTTTGTACACATGATGAATACCACTGTGATTCTCTATAACAACTAGAGGTGGGATTCGATTATTGAGGAATCTCGTATTCGACAATTGCTCCAGCAAATAGACATCATCTGGGATATGGTAAGTTGATGAGCAAGGAGGCTCCATCGCATTAAGATGATGTACATGTTGATACACCTTGTCAAAGCCCCAAGGAAAGATCTAATCTGTGATTTTCCCTAACGACTTGGAGTCGGCAAGAAACCCTTGTACAAGGGTCCTGCATGTTGCATTCATTGAGCTCTGGGAGCTCTGAGGGCTTGCGGTTATTACTGGAGCAACACACGACCACAAGGTGACTCACCCTCCCCTGGTTGGTGCGCACTGGAACAAGATGATTCGCTCTCTTGTGGAACAAGATGATTCGCTCTCTTGTGGAACAAGATGATTCGCTCTCTTATGGAACAAGATGATTCGCTCTCTTGTGGAACATGATGATTCGCTCTCTTGTGGAATAGGATGATTCGTTCTCCTGTGAGGCCTGGATTGATGTGTTCTCCATGGCAGCCTGGATTGATGTGTTCTCCATGGCGATTGTAGTAGGAGTTGTACCATACTATGATGCTGACTTCGGGTCGGTTGAGACTGGTCTGGGACCAGTGGTACATACTCCGAGACTGACTTCGTCTCAATGCAGTACTGGTCTGGGACCAGTGAGAGTGGTACATACTATGACGCTGACTTCGAGTCAGTTGAGACTGGTCTGGGACCAGTGGTAAACTCTCTGAAACTGTGATACTGGTCTGGGACCAGTGGTAGGAGTGGTACTTACTATGAAGCTGACTTCGGGTCAGCTGAGACTGGTCTGGGACCAGTGGTACACACTCCGATTGATGTAGGATTGATGTGTTCTCCTGTGAGGACAGGATTCATTAGTTCTCTTGTCGAGGCATCCTACCCATGCAGTCTAGGACTCATGGGAAGTACCTCTCATCTGATCAATGAGTAGGGAAATGAAGTTAGGGACCATAGTAGTACCGATGGGGGCATCGTTGTATCTACCGTACTCCCTACGCTAGGATGACCTCCATTGATATGGGATCAATGATACTGGTCTAGGACCAGTGGTAGGAGTTTTACCATACTATGACGCTGACTTCGGGTCGGTTGAGACTGGTCTGGGACCAGTGGTACATACTCCGAGACTGACTTTGTGTGAGTGTAGTACTGGTCTGGGACCAGTGAGAGTGGTACATACTATGACACTGACTTCAGGTCGGTTGAGACTGGTCTGGGACCAGTGGTACACTCTCTGACACTGCGATACTGGTCTGGGACCAGTGGTAGGAGTGGTACTTACTATGAAGCTGACTTCGGGTCGGCTGAGACTGGTCTGGGACCAGCGGTATGCACTCTGAGACTGACTTTGAGTCAGTGGAGGATGATAATGATTTAGGACCAGTGAAGTTGTACTCACTATGACGCTGACTTCGGGTTGGTTGAGATTGGTCTGGGACCAGTGGTACATACTATGAGACTGACTTTGAGTCAGTATGATACATCCTCGATCATTTCTTCTTCTTCATAATTCGGACAAAAGCAGAGAAAAACATAACAATGCAAGAGCAAAGCAAAATAGAGCAAAACAGTACAGATCAGTGCAGGGCAGAACAAGTCAAAGCAGATCAGGCAGAATTGAGCAGAGCAGGGCAAGGGTTAGGCTATACAGGGCAGTACATTTGATGGATGAATAGTAACGACCGATAGACAGATTGCAAATGAAGTTATCCATGGTTGAGAGGAGTGTTAAAATTGGAAACCAGGGCAAAACTTCATGTGGGTCATTTTATTCATGGCTGATAATATTTTTATTAGATTCCTCTCATCGAGAGGTGTAGGATTAATATAAAGATCATCCGATTCCGATAAGTATTCATGGAGATATGAATTTATTTTGATTATGGAATTATTATCAAGTCGACCTAAAAATCATGTAGGCTCAGAAGCCCAACAGTCACATCTATTCACCCACCAACGTTGTGTATAAATATAAGAGGACTTTTCCTCATTTGCATCTCATCTCATCTCTCTCTCTCTACTGCGCAGATATGAGTCTCTTCTCTACTGCACTGAAATGGGTCTCTCTCTCTCACATGTTTGAAGCTGGAAACTATTGAAACTAAAGCTGCAACTGCAGAAGTAAAGATTGACTTGTGAGGCCTAGAAGATCTCCTCTTTGGAACTGTGTTGTAGGTTCATTTGAACCTCCTCTGAAAGCCACAACTTCTGGTGGTGGAATGAAGTCAATCCGATGAACGGTTTGTAAGATATCGACTGCCCTAGTTTGAAGCCGGAAACTGCTGAAACTGAAGCTGCAAATGCAGAAGTAAATATTGACTTGTGAGGCCTAGAAGATCTCCTCTTTGGAACTGTGTTGTAAGTTCATCTGAACCTCCTCTTAAAGCCACAACTTTTGGTGGTGGAATGAAGTCAATCCGATGAACGGTTTGCAAGATATCGACTGCCCTAGTTTGAAGCCGGAAACTGTTGAAACTGAAGCTGGAACTGTAGAAGTAAATATTGACTTGTGAGGCCTAGAAAATATACTCTTTGGAACTGCATTGTAGGTTCATCTGAACCTCCTCTGAAATCTACAACTTCTGGTGGTGGAATGAAGTCAATCCGATGAATGGTTTGCAAGATATCGACTGCCCTAGTTTGAAGCCGGAAACTGCTGAAACTGAAGCTACAACTGCAGAAGTAAAGATTGACCTGCGTGGCCTAAAATATCTCCTCATCTAAACTGTGCTATAGGTTCATCTGAACCTCCTCTGGAAGCCGAAACTTTTTGTGGTGGAATGAAGTCAATCCAACGGTCGGTTTGTGAGATATCGTCTGCCCTAGTTTGATAATGAAGCCGCTAATGCTGATGTTGCTGATCTAGAGTTTGCTACTGCTGATATGAATCAGATTTATTGTACTATTTCTCTCTGTTGAATTATTGAAGATAAAAGAATATTTGATCAAAGGGTTTCCCCACACATTGTGGGGTTTGTCCCTGGCTAGCCGCCACATCTGTGTCTCTTGTCTTGGCTTGTTTTCTATCGATCGTTTAATGTTCATCTGCACTTTATTTATGTACATGTGATTGCTAATCTGTGGAATATAATAAGAAAAATAAGTAAATTGTTATAAGCATAGAACATACCATAACTTAACAACTGAAGCAGCACTCATCTACTATGCAATTGCAGAGCAAGAGCAGTTCGAAGGCTACCTAGGTGGCTTCAGACTCTATCTATAGTTTATAGAATTGAACATAAAACAAACAATAACAACAAACAAACATCTGTTCACTCCCCAGTGGAATCACCAATTTGTTTCTGGGAAATTAGTGTCTTGTCGAACGACTAACCCTCTAGGTTTGGCAGCTACCCTAGAAACAACAGTTTAAAGCAATTCAATGGTTTTTCCTATGTGTAACAAATAAGAGAAAGATAGTGGAACCAACCTAGAACTTCCGCTTAATCCCTTGCTTGATCTTTCTCTCCTTTAGCAGATCCTGCAACTCCTCCCTGTACTTAATACGCTTGGAGAGTACTTGCACAAGTACAGCAACAAAGATCAAAGCATCGTGATCTATTACAACATAAACATTACATAATTAGATATATAATGAACAAATGATAGCATTCACAATTGCACAATCATATGGGAGAAAACTTGAAGAGCTTTATTAATAGAAAGGGGAATTACAACCCAATTATCTGATCTAGCGCCATCCTCCCAGCATCAACCTTCTTCACCTCATAAAATAGCAAGATCAAACCAACAAGAATACAATGCTCTCTCCTCAATTACAAACTATCAGCACTTACTTGTAATTCACAATGTTCCAGCCTTTTGAACTCTTGGATGGGAGATCAATTTATAGATTTTTGCAAGGGTGTGAGTCATCCATGGGGTTTGATTAGTGATTCCACTTGTTACAATTGGTTCCATAAGAGAAGGGATTGGATATGGTTTCCTAGTTCCCTTGTTCATCCTTGGGTGAATTTAGAGAGGCAAGTGGCACGGGAGAAGTTTCTAGAAGATTCCATGAGCAACCAACTAACAAATTGTCCGAGAAATTTGTCCATCCTCACCCATTGCACCTTCGCAGTGTACCACTCAGTATGCATCACACTTTGCTAGTGGAGCAGTCAGTATGGTTCAATTTAGGCAATTTCTGGATGGTTTCTCAAATGGAACTTTTGGGGAATGATGTATTCAAATGACTATGTTCCTTTAGGGTATGAAACAACTCTTTTATGGGTTGATGAGCCATAATACATCGAAATATAAGTTTGGGGTTGATGTGCCCAAACATGTCTATAACAGCCCGCCTGCAGGGTGGCAGTAAGATTGGCTGCCGAAGTTGGGTGGGGGGCAGTGGGCTAGGGGGCTAGACCCAACGGCCAGCTCAGTTGGCTGGCCGATTTTCAGGGGGCGACGGGAGGGCGATGTATTTTTTAATTTATTTTTTTTGAAATTGTTATGGTTTATAAAATTAATTATTATTAATTGTTTTCGTTGTTAATTTAAGTTACTATGTTTTTGTCATTTAATGATTTATGTGTTTTTTTCAGGACAATGGCATCAAAGAATATTTATGTGAATCTTTCTGGACCAAAGACTATTAAAGGTGGATCTTCAAAAAACATTGGTGACATAACCCCACCTGAGTTGATGGCTACAAATCTTTCAGGTGCCTCAAATGATAAGAAGATGATTTCATACTGGAAGAAATCAAAAGAAATGAAACTTCCATCAAGAGTCTAGTATGTGAAAGAAAGAGAAACTCAAGATGTACAGATATATCTATATGTTGATATTCCTAATAATAATGGAATTTATGACGTGATGAGAAGAGTCATAGACATGTTTTTGGTATGGGACAGTGAAGTTGTTTACATACTTACAAAACCACCCAAGTCACATGAAAGGATTAAATGCCAGTTATCATATTCATTTTATGGCACGAGAGAGATATCTACAAAGTTGTGTAAACAAATCGTAAATGAGATGAAACAAAATATCATAAGTATTGTTATTTATATTTGTGTTTTGTGTTCTTGTAGTTGTCTCGCTATATTTTTTAACTCTGTTTTTATTGACATATGATATTTTGTTTGGCAGAATTTTGTTGAAAATTTTTCAATTAGGTTGGGAGGCATCCATTTCATAGAGCATGATATTATAAAAGTTGTCAGCAGTTTCTACTCATTGTTAGAAGAAGATATGGAAAACAAGCAAAATGTAGTAATTCATGATGCTACAAAACTACATCCAAGGGATCAGAAAAAAAGGCCTCTAGTGGATAAATCTAGCAAGGGTAGACAAGTTACTTTTGAAGATGAGGAAGTAGACACTGGCAGTAAATAATATGTTGTCGTTACTGAGCATGACATTGGAACTGAGAAGAGTCGTAAAAGACCAAAAGTAACAATGCCCAAGAATAAATATGTTATAGTTAATAATGAGAATGTTATGAAGAAGAAAAGTAAAGCTGAACATTTTGAAGTAGTCATTACCAACAATCAAGAACCAAGTGAAACTTCCAAAGAAAGCAGAGAAATCATTACACCAGGCGCTGGTTTAGAGGATGGAATTATCAAAACAGAACAAAATGCCATTCGACAAAACTTGACAAAGAGAAATTAAATTGAGGGTGGTCGTACATTTCAGCTTAATGTCAGACAAATCTATAAGGCAAGTAAAAGACAATGCCAATATCAAATCAGAAAGCCACACCATCTGCATGTTCACAACTTGGAAGACATTGATGAGGTACAATCCATATGCTCATGCGGTTAATTATGTGCTTCTTGTTGATCCAGTTCAAATTCTCAACAAAGAAGCATTTGATAAGTCAAAATGTTTCGAATACAATTATTATGTGCTTGGAGAGAACCATTCTATAGAAGCTCAAAGACAATTTATGGAGGAATATCCCAATAACCCACATTTTGAAACAATGAAATGTATCATTTATGTTGGTCTATCAGATACAGAAGCAAAGTTAGTGGCATGAGATCATAATTCAGATAATGAATATAGGATGTCTATGAATTTCATCCAAAGGGTTAGATTTATTCATAGTGAATTTGAAGAAAAATGTGGTGGGGATAGGATAAATGTTACTGTAGATTTCCAAAAGAAATGTTGTATGGAAATAGTCTATCAAATTAAAGAGAAAATCAAGTCAAAGGGCGGAAAAGGCGGAAAATTTAGTGATTTATTCAGAAGTGTTGACAACATTTTCCAGTTGGCATTTAGAACTGGAGAGATATGGGAGTTGATTAATGATATTTTTAGCACGTGGGAGAACATTGGCATTAAAAACCAGAAGGTAAAAAAGTCTAAGCCATTGATATGTGGCAACAGTAAATCAAGTCCTGAAATGAAGCAAATTCCAGAAGATATGACTATCACACCTTGGAGAGCATTACAAGGAGTGAAGGATGAAAAACTTGTCAAAGCAATATTATCTTGTGTGAGGTCAAGGGAATTATCATTGGATGAAATTTCTAAGGAATTTCAAAAGTAAGTTTGTTGAATTATTTTTATTTATTTCTAGATTATATTTTTCTTTTAAATATAACATATTATTCTTGGTAGTATTTGTTATACATATCATTATATTAACTTTTTTTACTTTATCTATGCAGTCACAAAGTTTACATGAAAATTCAAGAACAAATGGTTAAATTGTTGAATGAAGATAATTCAGATGATGTTGTACACAACTATCCAGATTCAAGTTTTACATCAACATTAAAAAAAAATTATCTTGCATTTAAAAATGTATGTTGGTTTATACATTCATTTTTATTCATTTGTATACTATTTTTAATTTATAACTTACACATATATTTGTTTATTTTATAAAAGATGAAGAAGGATGATAATGGGGCACCAGATAGTTTCAGAACCTTTACTGAAAAATAAAGATCGAAACACTGAAGAAGAAACGTCTTAAGAATGTTGAACTTGATCCAACTCTTACTCATTTCATTTGGAATGGGCTAGACATTATTCAATATCAAGTAATACAAGGCAATTGTAAAGACATTTTTAAACTCATACCTAAAAGGGATTATGCCCTAGTTATTGCAGATATTCTCCATGGTTTCAATATTCCAAACATTGACTATGATAGTGACCCTTATAGTTATCAAGCTGTTAGTAAAGTGGTTGCGGGATTTCTAGAAGTCACGTCATCACCATTATGGAGATTTGTGACATTTCATTCAAACACACAATTGGCAATGTTATTGTCAAGCTTCAAGGGGAAACCAAATTCAAGGATGCAGCTTACATGGTAAGATGTTTAAAATGTATATTTGATTAATGTTAAAAAAATTCATTTATGTAAAAGTTAATTGAACTTTTACTATTTCATGTTATAGGTAAAAGTCAAATCTTCTTAACTGTGAAGATCAACCATTTATAAATGATTGTGAGTTCATCCATATTAATAGTTGGGCAAAAGATGATAGCTATATGTCTATGAATTTTAATTGGGTAGATGGAAAGAGTCATAGCCAAATAATGACTTATGATGTTGTTGTGAGAAAACTAACATATGAAGACAAAGAAGCAAAAGGAGAGATAGTTAACATTTATCAAAAACCACAGTTAATGATTAACTATCTTATAGACATATGTTCAAATGAAGGAGATTGGGTTTTGGATTTATTTTCTGGCTCAGGTAAGTTTTATTAAATGGAATTGAATTTCAATATGTTATTTATTAATTTATATGTCATTGTACTAATTTACTTCATTATTTCTTTTGTACTTGATAATTAGGTACAACACTAGCATGTTGCCTTCAAAAAGGAATAAATTGCATTGCCATTGAAAAAGATCCAATACAATGCAATTTTATTCAACAAAGAATTAATGCTCTTCAATTTCTTCCAGATGCAATGCAAGAAATCGTTTTGAAGAAAGAGGACTTTAGTGAATCATGTGTGGCGAAAAAGGCAAAGGAACCCCAACCATCATTACATGGAATGATTGGAAAGGCATACATTAGGAGATTTGCAGACATCAAAGATCCATTGGAGGAGGAAAATGAGAAAAATGAAGCAGAAAATATTGTGCAAGAAGATAATGATGAAACTTTAGAGGACGAAGAGTTTGGATTATGTGACATTGTTGATTAAATTTAAGTTATGTTTGGAAATCAAGCTCATTTTTGGAAACTATTAATTAGTTATACTTGTAATGTTTTGACTTTGACATTTTATGAGAAGAATAAGCACTCAATTAAGGTTGTTATGTGTTCAATATTTGTATTATGTAATTTTCGCATTAATTTATGTTAATCATTATTTTTTGAAAAAAACAGTAATTATTATTATTTTTGACATTAAAAAAAAAAAAAACAAACAAACAAACACTATTATTTAACTATTTTTAGTTAAAATTTTCCTATAAAAATTGTGATTTTGACATGTCATCTCTAGTAAAAAATAATCAAAATGTGTAGTTTTTTAGTTATATTTATGTTAAAAATGGTTTTTTTTTTGTCAATTGTTAAAAACTATTGTTTTTTAGAGGCAATTATTTCATTTGGATTGAAATATTAATTAACGATGTATAAATATGTAGAGTATCGAAAATTCAAAATATCGACCTTCTTCTTTAAATATGCAAAACAATAAAAACCTCACTACAAAAAATAAAAATAAAAAATAAAAACAAGAAATTATGAAGAAGAATACCACTTCAAAAATTATTAAATTTAGAAAATAATTATTTATATTTCATACATTAGAAAATTTAAAGTCAAAAGATAGGTCTTTTAAAAAAAAGGCCTTATGCAGAATTACCACTTTTTTAAATCAGCATGAAAATCACTACCATTCTAAAACGTAATGTACATAAAAAATTTAAAGTGCCAAAAACTATGCTCTAAAAAAGACATGTGTGTTCTGCATCACCCCTTTTGAAAATCGGGTCACTTTTTTGCTATCTCTACAAAACGGGTAACAATATCAGTTCCCGTTTCAAAGTTTACATTGTTCTAACTTGACCCACAAAGCCTTAGCCGTAACTTCCCCTAATACATTCAGCAATACTGAATCTGAGACACACAATCATATTGTGCCCTTTGCCTTCTGATCCAATTTCTTCCATTCTTCATCGAACACTCCCATTGGTTTAGTACCCAGATCTATCGCGATCCACTGATCTTTATCTACCAACAAATCCTCCATATTCAGTTTCCATATCTCAAAACTCTAACCATTAAATTTATCGATCTCTATCTTTCCACTGCTCGTCATCTTCTTTCACCACCAGAATCGATCCCGTAGATCTCCCACTAAATAGGGTCTACCACAGGCCCAAACAAAACCCCTCAACAACAAAGGCATCCCCTTGAAGCCAAAACAACTCTGATACCAAATGTAGGTTTTAACCCCATACAGAAATTACTTGCATACGAATTCTAAAACAAAGAAAATAAACAATGCGAGAGCATAACACATAAAACACATATACACAGAGATTTTCCCCTGGATCCTAAAACTAGGACTACTAGATTGATTTTTCATTATGTTCCTTTCAATGTTACAATACATGTTTATACATGTTGAAGCATCCAATACCATGGACCAAAAACCATCGCTTTCAAAATCATGTGCGAAAACCATGCACAAAACCATAAGTAGGTTCGCCCACCTAATATAGGGTCCAAAAAAAAAATTCCCCAGCGCGTTGCCTTGGACCCCGTAGAGGGGGGCTACCCACCCCCCTCAAACCCCATGGACAAGGGAGGTGACCCCCCCATTGTACAACCAGCACAACGAAGGGGGGGGCTATGCCCCCCCTCTAAACCCCAATTGACTAGGTAGGCTAGTCATGGAAAGAATATAACACAACCCAACATTGATTCAACTCCCCATGTATAGTTAAGGAAGTGGAACCGACAAAACACAACCAATCTAACCTTCTACACATGTTAGAGAACCTTTAGGAGCCAACCAACCCTTCTAGGTCACCAACCCCTAAGGTCACTTGACATTTTACTGACCTACAGCCTCAATCGCTCCCACAACATGGGCATGCATGCGACTGGGACCCTCCAGTCGCTCCCATAGCAAGGGCATGCCAACGACTTTGGACTTTTTCAGCTAGTTCTGAGCCAATAACCCTAGATTTTGTGCCACTTTTTCAGGGCTAGGTCTCTGGCCACTGCCCAGAACTTCATGAAACTTCCAAAAATGAAAAAAGCATCGAAACAATGGTATTGATGCAAGTAATTGAACAAATACTTGACTGGACCCCTACTAGCCATGATAGGAATTTCGTCAAACATGTCACAAATATGCAATCTACAGGTCATATCAATAGATTTGAGCATAGGAGTCTCATACTTATCTAAGAATCGTTAAGAAGCAATGATGCCTTATCACATTAGCTGCATTATCATCTATTAGGTCATATATTCATTATTCATTCATTTGCAAATCAAAACATGATGAGATCCGTACATCATCACTGCTATAAAACGTGCTCATAACTAGCATATAAATAAAAAAAATAACAAGGATATAACAGCCATATAATCGCATAATAAAGTACATTATCCATCAAATACAATAGGAAAGAAGTTGTTATTAACATATGAAAAATGCAACCAGATCTAAGACTTCCACATACTACCCGACCATAGATTGGTTGAACCACATCTTTCTTTCACCCAATCACCCCCGTGCCATATTACAAGCATGAATGTGGTATCTCATGGAACACGTCCAACAAAACCAAACCAGAGCTTCTAGAGGCCAAACCACCTCAACCCTCAACTAGTGATTCCACCTCACGGATGAACATCACTAACCATAACCAGATTGGTCTCTACCCAAGTTGTCTAGGGCTCCAGAGCGTTTGTTCCAACAAGGTCTTTTAGGACTAGTAACTCAACCCACAACTATTGTTGCGCTTCCAGAGCATTTTTCCAACCAAGGCTTCTAGTAACTCAACCTACCAAGGGCTTCTAGAGTGTGTGTCCAACCAAGGCTTCCAAGAATAGTAACTCAACCCAAGTTGTTACAGGGCTTCCAGAGCGTTTGTCCAACCAAGGCTTCCTCGAACTAGTAACTCGGCCCACAACCATAAGGGACATGAGAACCAACCAAAAAACAAAAGGAAAGAAACTCACAACACCATGGCTATCGAGGAAATAGCAAGGCTAGGAAAATCCACTATCAATCCAAACATTCCTCCATGCCAATGACATACCATAACCAAGAAACCACATGCATGTGCCATGCATGCCAAAACTAGCAAGGAAACCATACATGCAAGTTGATACCTGCAAAGCAATCTAGTTGTAGCCATTGATCCAACTGTTCCCTTGCACTTTCCCGCTTTCCTTTGCTTTCTTGATCCAAATCCCAAGTATGCTACCCTCCTCCAAGAGTCTTCCAAGGAAACTCTAATTGTCCAAGAGTATGAGAGGGAGCTCCAAAATTGAACGAAAAAAAGCTTCAACTGACAAAAGCCAAGCAAAATATACCAACTGATCCTCAAAAGCCTTTTTATCATTGTGACCTCTATTTCTTCAATTTCCATTATTTTTCCTTCATTTTCCTCCTCACTTGCAACTTGTGACCTTTCACCTTCCTTTTCTCCTAATTTCCATTTTTCTCATAAATAAAATGCCAACTAATGCCTCTTTTTCTTTTCAAATACTTTTCCATAATAAACCAAATGAACACCCATTAGGATGTTTTTCCCACCATTCACCTTGGAATACGTGTCCCATGACCTTGGTCTTATATTTTCTTACATCAATTTTTAACCAATGTTGTTACATTGTTAATGCGGAAAGTAACATTTCAACAGGCTATGGACACTGCATTTTGCGGTTTGATTAGACAAAGTGTTGTGGTTTACTTGGATGATGTAACGGTATTTTCAAATAAAAGATCTAATAACTTGCATCATTTGAGGGAATTTTTTGAGGGATGTTGTAATATGGGATATCTTTAAAGCATAAGTTCAAGAGCATCTTCGAAGTGTCTGAGGGAAATATCTTGGGACATATTATTGCAAAAATAAGCATTAAAGTGGACCCAAAATGGGTCAAAGCTATCACTCAAATTCCCTTTCCAATTAACAAGAAAGTGATGTAATCCTTCTTAGGGAAAATCAACTTCCTCCATAAGTTCATCTTGGATTATGCAAAAATAATAAAACCACTAAAAGAGTTGATAAAGAAGGATGCAACTTATAAATGGGATAAAAGGGAAAAGGATGTCTTCGCCCATATCAAGCAGGCAATCGTTGAAGCTCCAACACTATACAGTCCAGATTTTGACAAAGATTTCTTGTTGTATACTTTTGCTTTTGATATTTCTTTTGCAGTCGTTCTCATGCAAAAGGATGACCAAGGTAATGAGAAACTTGTATCATTCATGAGTGCTAGCTTGCAAGGACCTGAATTAAATTACCCTATCATTAATAAATAATCTTATGTAGTGTACAAGGCTGTAAAACACTTCAGGCCATACCTTCTGAAAAATCACATCATTATCTTTGTGCCCCACCTAGCTGTCAGATCGCTCTTTGGTCAACAAGAACTGGTTGAAAGAAGAGAAAACTAGATGACAAGCTTGCAAGAATACGATCTTGAATTCAAGTTAGTTCACACTATAAAAGGCCATGGTCTATGCTAGCTTACGTTAGAAGTAGTTAATACACCAGAAGAGGAATCTTCCGGGTGGGAGCAGGAAATTGAGATGTATAATATTGAAGAAGTTGTCCCCACTGGCACACCCATCTTTTGGTATGCGGATGTGTGATAGTATATTGAGCATGGTTCCATTCCCTCACACCTATCAGCACAACAAAAGAGGGTTATTAAACTTAAAGCTCTATCATATCAGTTGGTACATGGAGTGATTTTTTGGAAGCACCATAATGGGTTCATACTCAGGTGTCTAGAGGCACCATATTTAGAAAGTGTGTTACAGGATCTTCATGATGGGGGTGATGCTACTATGCACAAAGTCATGTGGGTCAATTACTATTGGCCCTCACTATTCAAGGATTCTCATGCTTATGCTTGTAAGTGTCTAGTTTGTTAGAGATATGCTGGTCATGTTTTGTCACTGTGATAAACACCCTCCAAAATTTTGCTTACACTTGAATTTTAAAGCCTACTTGTGATCCTATGATTTTTCATTCCTCGATTACTCATAGTCACTTCATGGTCAATTGATGTTTCTTAACTTTTGAAGTTACTTGCTTATGCATGCCTAAATTTCGATGTATTCACAAGTCCTTTTATTACAATCTAGTCTAACAATTTGTATATATTAGAGAGTCAAAACCTGCGCAATCCTAGCTGACAGTGACTGTGCAAAGGTAGGAAATAGTCTTTGTGCAGCTCTTTGTGGTTGATGACTGCCCATTCCCAAGAAGTTGTACTTGTGCAGTCTCTAAGGATAGTGATTGTGTAATTATTGGAGACAAAGACTACATAGTCCTTGTTGATAGCCAATACACAATCCCAAGATTGACAGTTCCCTCACTTTCTGAATTCAGGCTTTTGTGATCCATAATGAATTAAGAAAAGTCTTTCGGTAGAAATCACATAAGAGAAATTTTTGGCCGACGCATTTCAAACCAACAAGTGTGGTTCATTATCAGGACTAGATGAAGAGGCAAACCATGGCAAAGGCTTAAATAGAGAGCAATTTAGAGACCATAATTTCAAGTAACGGTTTTATTTGAACAATAATATCTAAATTATGATATTAATTTATTAACATATTAAAAACAAATATTATTAAGTAACGACTATATTAAATGGCTAGTTTTTTAAAAATAATATTCAAATTATGATATTAATTTATTAATTTACTAAAAACAAATATTAATTTATAACAATCGTAATGGTGTTAGCTTTAGCAGTGCATAAAAGAAATGTTGGAGGAGGGTTATAAGCAAAGTTTCAGAGTCCCCTTAGTCTTAATGCAAAGAGAAATACCGACAAAGTAACGGCTATATTAAAAGGCTAGTTTTTCAAAAGAAAAGAAAAAAATGTGTCAAACTCCAAATGAGGGAAGTCAAAAATTATAAAAAAAGAGTCAAGACCCTAATCGAGACAAGATCATTTAAAAAATAAAAATAATTAATGTAAATCAAATAAACTAAAATAAAAATAATTAATGGAAAATAAATAAAATAAAACAAAAATATACACAAGTCAAAAGGAATATATATATTCAAAGAATAGTACGAAATAAATAAAATAGGGTCAACAATAAAATATGGGGATGAGGCTCATTAAACAAATAACAAAAATACTAAAAGGAGTTAAGAACAAATAGGATGATAAAATACTTAATAAAACACGAAGAATCAAGAATATAAACTCTAGTGAAGAATAAATCAACAAAAAATACTATAAAAAGGACACCAATATCTACATAGATAAATAAATAAACAAAATAAATCTCAAAAATAAACCTAAAAACCTAGGAGGATAGGACAGGGACCCAACTTCTACTAATAATCCAACCATCGTCTCTTTTCAAATTATTGGGTATTTTTCCAATTTCTAGGGTCTTCCTCAATTTGGTATGATGGAAATGACTAACCCTAGCAACAACTTGGGCCTCCTCAATGCAGATGTGATGCTTAGATTTATCTGCATGCTCTGTCAAAGCAGAGGAGCAGGTCTTGCTATGCTTGATGTCAGCGGCATGCTCACAAATCCTTTGATTAATCCAGCGACTAGTCTCTCCAATGTAGGGAGTGTAGAATTTTTCTACACATCCATCTTTGATACCATGTAGAAATTTTCTCTACATATATACCTCTTAGATCATGTAAAAAATCTATTGTAGGTTAACCCGATAATGCAATATAAATCAAAGCAAAATACTATAACCTACTTCTACTATCAATTTGCGGAAAAGATCAAGTTGAAAAATATAACTAGAAGAAGAAGAAGAATCAATGCACAATAGACATGAAAATTCTTTGGCGAAAGCCTCAGCTAAAAACCCCACTATCTGTATTATCATACAAGGTGGAAATACATAGGAATTATACAAAGCCTTAGCTCTCACATCTAGCCAGCTCTCAGTACAATCCTCCTGGATGTTCACAGGCAATCAAGACTTCTCCTAAGCCTTCTCCTCTGCCCACCAAGCCTCCTATTTCCTTGCGCAGTTTCTCTTGGGTGATCATGTTGTGACCAAGTGGAAGACTCTCAAACAAGTGGAACATTCATCCTCCAAAACTGCTCAATCCTCAAGGGAACCTTCCCTTGACTGCATGCTTTGGTTTCCTTTATAGGCAAACACATGCAACTGATAGTACACTATCCTTGACATTTAACTCAACTAAGTCTTTCTCAGAATAGACATGCATAAGTTTCGAATGAGAGAATCTTCAGTTAACTGAGTAGCACTAGTTGGATGCATGCATGCATAAACTGACCGTTAACTCCCTATTAATTCTACAAACAGTTTGGAACTAATTTAACTGGACTTAACGAGTAAATTGGGTTAACTAATTACAACTCAAATATAACTCAACCATATCTCCTTAATTTAAGGGATAACTTCCTTAATTCAAGGGATAACTCTTGCATGACTTCAGAAGGACTTCTAACTTGAATTCTCCAACTAATTAATTCAAACTGAATTAATTAATCTTTTCCAAGTTGTTGTTAAGACTAAATTCAAAGTTCACAATTTAATTCAAGGACAAATTAAATTGGAATATTCTGGATTCTATTTTTATTATTTCTTGTTGTTATTTTCAACAGGGAGTCCCACAAGAGCATGGGATAACGTAAACACCCTCCATATTCTTGGGGTTCACAAGGTCTTTTACAGATCTAAGGGAGCTCTGGATGGTATTTAAAGGCTTAAAGATTGAAGCCACCTCATGCTTCCTTAGGATCCTCACAATCTTGTCAGTTGTCCCTTAGATAAAAGGAAGATGAACACTAGAAAATCAATTCTTGGTATTTTTCTTAGAACTAGGACCTTTTTCAGCTCTGAGGAAAGCCTTAGTACGTTGGTGTCTACTATACCCATTATTAAAGAAAACACTTAGGGGATGTGATTTCTCTTCATTGAGATGGTTGTCATCAGAAACTCTTAAATCTCTACTTGCTAAAGTGTTGAGAACACCAAGCTTTTGAGTTGGGAAATGATGATAATTAACATGAAGATATTATTCCGTATGAGTTTTCTTACGAAACACCTGATGAGAAAAAGAGCCATCATCATTCCTTGAGAGGAGGACGTCAAGGAAGGGCAGACTACCATTACTTTCAAAATCCATGGTGAACTTCATGGAACTAGATTGATTGTTAAGATGGAGGAAAAACAGTTCCAACTCTTCCTTACAATGGGACAAGATGACACAAGTGTCATCCACAAACCTATTCCACATCTTAGGCAGAAGATGAGAAGAAGCAAAGGCCTTTGATTCAAAATCATCCATGAATAGATTAGCTACCACATGGGAAATGGGGAACCCATGGCGACACCGCAAGTTTTCTCATAGAATTCCCTATCGAATGAAAAGAAAGTAGAAGTAAGAAAAATACCAACTAAATTAGCTGTATCAAGATCCGTAATGTGCTTGGTGACTTCGATGGCCTCATTGACAAGGATATAAGTGTAGAGGGAGACCACATTGAAGCTCACAAGCTTGATCCGGTCTGGATCAAGCTTGAAACTCTTTATCTCATTGACAAATGATGCAGAGTCCTTCATGAAGGATTATGTATGGCCAACAAGGAGCTTAAGCTTCTGGGCTAAATATTTAGCAATAAGATATGTTGTCCCTCCTATCGTGTTGACAATGGGTCTCAAAGGAGCCTGTTCCTTATGAATCTTTGGTAGGCCATAGATTCTGGGGTAAGGGGGAAACTTTCTATAAGCTTACGACTGAACGAGTTGACCGAGCTACTAGCCTTTATAGCAAGAGCCTTTATATCCAAGGGACAACTGATAATATTGCAAGGATTTTAAGGAAGCATAAGGTGGCTTTAACCTTTAGGCCTTTAAATACCATCTGGAGCTCTCTTAGATCTGTAAAAGACCCAGTGGACCCCAAGAATATGAACGGTGTTTATGTTATCCCATGCCCTTGTGGGACTCCCTACATTGGTGAGACTGGTTGCTCAATTAATCAAATGATTCGTGAGCATGCCACTGACATCAGGCATGGTAGGACCCACTACTCCGCTTTGGAAACGCATGCAAATAAATCTAAGCATCACATCTGCATTGAGGAGGCCCAAGTCATTGCTAGGGTTAGTCATTTCCATCATCGTAAATTGAGGGAAGCCCTAGAAATTGAAAAAAGACCCAATAATTTGAATAGAGACAATGGTTGGATTATTAGTACAAGTTGGGTCCCTGCCTTGTCCTCATAGTTTTTTAGGTTTCTTTTTGGGATTTATTTTGTTTGTTTATTTACCTATGTAGGTATTGGTGTCTTTTTTATAGTATTTTTTGTTGATTTATTCTTCATTAGAGTTTATATTCTTGATCCTTCATGTTTTCTTAAGTATTTTATCATCCTATTCGCTCTTAACTCCTTTTAGTATTTTTATTATTTGTTTAATGGGCCTCAGCCCCATATGTGACCCTGTTTAATTTTTGATTACTTTTCTTTATATATATATAATATATATATATATATATATTTCTTTGACTTGTGGTATATTTTTATTTTTATTTTAATTTTATTTCCTTAATTATTTTTATTTATAAATGATCGTGTCTTGGATTAGGGTCTGACTCCTTTTTATAATTTTTTTACTTCCCTCCTGTTTGGACTTTGACTTGATTTTATTCTTTGATATTCCTATAGAATTTATAATATTGATTTTAATAGATTAATTTCAAAAATTTATTTTTTTAAAACTAGTCATTTAATATAGTCGTTACTTATTAATATATTTAATAAATTAATATCATAATTTAAATATTATTTTTCAAAAACTCGTCGTTTAATATAGCGTTACTTAATAATATTTGTTTTTAATATATTAATAAATTAATATCATAATTTAAATATTATTGTTCAAATATAGTCGTTACTTGAAATTATGGTCTCTACATTGCTCTGTATTTAAGCCTTTTCCATGGTCTACCTCTTCATTTGGTCTTGATGATGAACCACACTTGTTGGTTCGATTGTGATCATGTCACCTCTCAAGTGAGTTTTCTCAACTGCCACCTTTGTGCACTTTGGTTTTCATTAGTGTCGCTTTCACTTTTGTCACTATTATTTTACTTTCCTTCACTTATATACGTGGTGCTTTTGTGTCCTCTTTGCTATATCATGTGTCGCTTCCACTTTCTTTAGCTTTTGCAAGTGTAGTTGGAAGTGTTTCCATTTGGCATGGGAAGTGTCACACGTTGTGATAACAAAATTGTGGGTTCAATTTCAAGAGGTAACTTTGGTGCTAACGGGTCCTATTTATAATATAGACATGTATTAGACTCATTCCCAAAGTTTCATGCAATGTCGTACTAGTGTTTCCACTGTCGTCGCAAAGTGTATCCTAAGTGTCGCACTTGGAGGTAAGTGTTGTTATGTTATTGTTTTGATGAGGAGTGTTGGTTTGAGTTTGGTTTGACCCAAGTTCCATTCTTTTTCTATGCACCAACAAAACCCTCAATCACTAGCCCTTTCGGAAACAACCTACAAGCAAGTAGCAGTCTCACCTGAAGTGACTATGGAGGGTTACAAAACCAGGTTTCTGCAACCTGAGGGATACTGCACTGTGGCACCAGTGTATTCTCTTTTATGCTTTAATAATTATAAACAACTTTGTATCAAAAAATTACTTCATACTTATAGATTAATTTGCATGATTACATTCATCACTTAACATGTCATAAACATTCATAAATTGTGCAGTACTTAAATAAAGTGTAGATAAGGTTGTCCATGTACAACTTCAACCTACTGTCATTTACTTTGCCCTGCATTAGTTCTCCATCTAACTATACTGCATCTCCATCGGTAACATGCTTAATAACATATGGACCTAACCAATGTGTTTTGAACTTTCCTGGAAACTTCTAAAACTTACTGTCATAGAGGAGAAGAAGATCTCCTATTTGAAACTTCTTTTGCTTGATGTGCCTATCATGCCAAGCCTTTTCTCTTTCTTTTTGTACTTGTTGATGAAATCCTGCTATAAACCTATCTTCTTCTAAAGAAAGTAATTGTGCCATGCTTTCTTCCATTATGGAGCCTGCCATGTCTATGAAGGTTGCAATTCTTAAACTTGGCACAATGTACTCCATAGGCATGATTGCTTCTTGTCCATATACCAACCTAAAAGGTGTTTTTCTTGTCAGTTCCTTTCATTTTGTCCTATATGCCCACAACATTGCTAGAATCCTTAGATCCCAATCATTTATGTTCACATTGCACACTTGTGTGAGTGCATTCTCTAGAATCTTATTGAATGCTTCCACAGTTCCATTTACCCAAGGATGATAAGGAGTGCTCTTATGGTGGTAAACTTGAAATACCTCAGTTAATGCTTCAATGGTTTGATTCAAGAAACGTGAGCTTCATCTCTCATCAATATCTTTGGACACCCAAATCTCGACAAAATATACTCAAATATGAACTTCACAGCAGTTTTTGCGCTACAATCCTTCACAGGTTGTGCTTTGGCCCAACTAGTCAAATAATTGGTCACAATGATTATATACTTTGCACCAGTCTTTTTGCCTCGTGGATTGGTCGGTCCAACAAAATTAGTAGCCCATTTATCAAAAGCCTGCAACGTTACTTGTGGCACTAGTGGCATTTCATCTCTTCTTGAAGTTTTTCCTGTTCTTTGGTAGATATCTCAAGCTTGACAGCATTCATTAGCATCTTTTTGTATTGTAGGCCACCATAGTCTTGCTCTTAAAATTTTCTGCACTGTGGCTTTTCCTGCATAATGTCCACCATTTGTGCCACTATGAGCTTCTGTCAAAATTATATGTCTTTTGTGCTCAGGAACATACTTGCGCAGTATTTCATCTAGTCCCAATTTATACAAATGCTCTACTATCAGTGAAAATTTCGTTTCCCTAACCACCAACTCTTTCTTCTACTACGTAGTTTATTCTGAAGGGGCCATTCATGTGGTTAAGAACTAAATAATATCAGTGAAGTGCTCATTTTCTACTCAATTCGAAAACAACTATGCAACAGGAAGATTATCCTCTATATTTGTTAGTTCTTCTCCTGTTTATATCCTCGATAATTGATCAGGTCCCACATTTAGTCTTCCTAGCTTAACAATAACTTCAAATTCATACTCTTGAAATAATAATAGCCACCTGCAAAATTTTCCTCCTAAAATAGGCTTTTTTACCAAATATTTTAGTGTAGAGTGATCTGTGAACATCTTGAAATGTGATCACAACAAATAATGTCTAAACTTTTGTAATGCATATACGATAGCTAGACCTTCCCTTCTTACAGTTGTATAGTTCTTCTCTCCTTTAGACAGTTTCCTACTTGCAAAAGCTATGGGGTGATCTATTTCTCCCACATCAGGTTGTGTCAATACTACTCCTAAAGCTATGCATGAACCATCCACATGAACATGAAATTCTTTATTCCATTATGGGAAAACCAAAATAGGCATAGTTACCATCTTTTATTTTAGTGTGTCGAGGCTCTTTTGACACTCTTCATGCCATAGAAATGTTACATATTTCTTCAGCAATTTTTCCTTAAGCATAGTGATCTGCACATATCCTTTGATAAACTTTCGGTAATATCCTATATGTGCCAGTGTGGTGCGAAGCTGCCTCGTGATCTTCTGTGGAGGTAAATTCACAATAATAGCAATCTTCATAGGATCCACCATCAATCCCTACTTGCAAAGAATATGCCCTAACAATATACCAAAAGGTACACATAATATATACATTTTGATATTTAGAGAAATCTAATACTGCATGCATGTGTCGAGCATCAACCTTAAGCTCACAACATGTTTCTTCAATAACCCAAACATTGTCTAATCATTGAAGTATACTTCCAAAAACTTGTGAATATACTCTTTGAAAGTTGTGACCACTATTATTGAAAATATGGCAGGGGCACTCTGCAACCCAAAAGGCATCACTCTATATTGATATGAACCCCATTCTGTAGTGAATGTGGTCTTATGTCGATCCTCTGGTGCAATTCTAATCTAATGGTATCCTGAAAATACATATGTAAATGAATAGGCTTCCTGAACTCCTACATTGTCCAATAATTCATCAATGAAAGGAGTAGGGAATGGATCATGTAGACATGGCTCATTTAACTTCCTTAAATCAACACAAATCTTGATTTTACCCTGCGTTTTCTTTTCTTATACTACCATAAGACTTACCCACTTTGATTCTTCCACGGGTTCAATGATTCCAGCTATGATCATTTTCTAAAGTTGATTCTTCACTTTCTCTTTGTATTTTGGATTTAGTCTATAAGGCCTTTTTTTACCTGGCTTCCCATTAGGCTTCAAAGGAATCCTCATAACTCCTAAATCTCCTATAATTCCCTTCATATCCGAAAACTTAGTGGGAAATAACTCCTTATATTCATACAGATGATCGGTTACCTTGCTAACTGTTTCTTCATCCCAATAATCTTGTGTGGTTGCAAATTTTGGCTCCTCTTCTGACCCTATATTTATTTTCTTTGTCTTCAATGGCTTCATTATATCGAGCATTTCTAGCTCGAGTCCATTCACTTAGCGGTAACCTTCAAATTCTTCTATGTTAATATTACGAGGGTCTTCATCTTCTTATGCAATGATGTTGTAGCATTCTAGCACATTCTGTAGCTGCGCAGCCCAATCAGGCTACCAAGTGAATGGAATTTCATTCTCAAAAATCTTCTTTTTAATTGTTTGAAGGGATGAATATATATATGGACAGTCATCTTCAAATATAAATGTCAATATAAACCCAATAACCATCTCTATCCAACTCACAGTACCATGTCCAAGTTCTATTTCCAAATACCAACTTTGAGGAATTGTCTCCAATGTATGGATGAATCCATGCGCCCATTCTTCTCGTGGAATCTCTTTCCATGTTTTCATGCAAAGTTGGATGTCCTATCTAGGATTAGTTTGACCATCATATTTATCTGTCAATTCTATGTCTACCTAACTAAACCTTACCCATACCAACCTCTGACATTCTTTCCAAGTTCTTATATTCTTCTTATGCGTACCCCACAATCTAGCAGAAGTCGCTCTTAGGGATATATCCAGGGATAATAATATTTTACATTTTGGTATCTTTTCTTCATATTCTTCAATAAAAGTATTTATATCACCCAAACCATCATAGTAAGGCAAATTACATATCTCATAGCTTATACAACGAAGTGACTTAGTCACTCTTGCACATCGTCTTGTACATACTTCATGTAACCTGTTTTTCCAATTTTTTAATTCTTCTTTTGAATCTAAAACACAAGAGTTGTCATGCTCCCAACTCGACTTTTCATATTCAATAGGTTTGATCCATTCTTCTTCTTTGGTTGTCACTTGATATATGTTATCTATTTCAGTTGCGTTGTACTCCTCTTTAACTGGTTTAGTATAACTTGCTCCTTCTGATGGATATAAGGGAGTGATCACTCTCATATTGTTGTTTTCAAATATCATTTATCTCTTATTCAAGTTTATTGTTAGCAAATTCCCAATCTAACCCAGGTAATGCAGGATAGGGGTTACTGACACCCACAATTTCTATTACCTCAAAATATGTAGTAGTGCGCACCCCTTCAATGTCCATTGTAATGCCTAATCAGCTTCCTAGAGGAACAATTTTTTGTTGATTCGCCATTCTCAGTTGAATAGGTGACCATTGCAACTTCGGTTTACCCATTCGTTCCCATGTTTTTTTCATCAGGACATTCGCTTTAGATCCCAGATCTAAAATAACTTGGTCCATATCATATTCTCTTATTTGTGCACTAAGCCTCATTTCTTTTCTAGTTCTCTTTTGTCTATATAAATTATTTACTTCGCGCATTTCACTCCACAATACTTCCTTAGATGCGCAAGAGTCTATCAATTCATGCAGTCCTTCTACAAATTTATGGTCTCGTAACAACTTCATAAAAGTTTGTAGGAAAGATTTTAAAATACCTGGATCCATATCTGATGTCACAACTATTATTATGTTGTTGTTATTCTTCTGCTTCGGCTATGCACCAGATGTCGAAGCTCCTGCATCCATAAAGCTTCACTTTGCCTCCATAAAGACTTATTTTTCCTTGTGAATATTGAACATTTGTGTTTTCTTTGTAGTCTTTCTAACCCATGTATCTTCAACTACCTTCTTCCCCGTCTGCTTTGTCATTTCCCGTCGCAACTCCACTCCTTGTTACAATATTAATGCAAGGTTCATATGTCTTTGGTTTTGTGGTCATTATCTAGATGTTTTGGGTCGACTGTGGATTATTTTTTTCTTGCATTTTCGTTATAAGTACCGAACACTCTTCTATTACATGATAAAATTCTTTGCAATACTTACACATCATAGTTAGATTCTAATAGTCTCTTGCGAAGTGACTTGCTTGGCCGCAATTATAACAAATAATCTGACCTTGACCTCGACCAGCTCCGCCAGCTCGACCTCGTCCTGTATAGCCACCTAGACCACCATGTTGTCCACTTCTTTCGTGTCCTTGTTATTTAGCTTGCATTCTATATGTATCAGCACCACAATCCATCATCGATTCATATGCTCGACAGTTATTTTCATCATGCCCCACCAACTTACAGAACTTGCAAAATAAATTCTTCGTTGTCTGCACATATTTTTGTAACAAATAGAAATCTTCAGAGCGATGTTCACCTCTAGTTCTGTGTATCTCGCACCATAAACTAGATCCAACATTCAAAGGGTTAGGTGCTCCACTAGCTATGTAGTTTCTAAAAATAGGACATTTCTCTTTAGAGTGACCTTTTGCTTTACACTTTGTACACCAGACTTCGTCACGAACTTATTTACTCTTATTCATATCCTATAATTGGATAATCAAGTTCTCCAGTTGACTCTGGATCTATTGCATACCCACATTTGTATCACTTATCGACGAAGCTTCTAACTTCATTTCCAACTCCAAAGCTTTGGCTTGAGTCTCTATTTTTTGTTGTGTCAAAGGTAATCTGATGTGTGGCAACAACGCTAACTTCTTTACTCTTCTTCATATCCTGTAATTGCATAGTCAAATTCACCAACTGACTATAGATCTATTGCATACCCACATTTGTATCACCTATCGGCAAAGCTTCTAACTTCATTTCCAACTCCAAAGCTTTGGCTTGTGTCCCTATTTTCTATTGTGTCAAAGGTAATCTAATGTGTGGCAACAATGCAACTATAAACCATTCATTGTGTTGTTGCGGAGCTATATCGAAGCTCACCTGATCCAATAATACTTTGAACCTTTGATCAAAATCAGATACTTTGGTTTCTTGAATTCTTTTACAAATGTTGATTTAATGTCTGCGTAAGACCTAATCTGGTTGCTTGAATATTTCATATACCAATTTAATGCTCGATCTCTGAATGTTTTGGCAAGCTGTGCCTTTTTCACATTTTCATCATGAACCTCCTTCGCTGTCCATACTTCTTCGCATAAGAACCAAAACTGCTCTGGATCCTTTGATCTAGTTCCTTTAAAGATCGACAAAGTAATATCATTGACCGTCGTTCTTCTCTAGGGGGAGGGGGAGGGGTTCGAGGGGGATTCGTAAGGAGAGGAGGATGGGGGGTGGGGGTAAGGGGGCAGGAAAAATTAAAATTTGTTTGACTCTGGATAGATTCTGGCTTCGACATACTTTCAAGCTAAAATGGTGAATACTATGGAGTTCCTTCAGGATTCTCAGGAGGGTTTCCTTCACCTTCGGATTCACTCAGCAGGGGGCTATAGTCAGTCTCTATGAAAAGCTTCAGATCTTGGCCACGAGATCTCTTTTTAGTGTCTACTCTATACATTTTTCCACTTCGTGTTGTTCCAGTCTCTTCTTCATATCTTTTTCCAAACATAATCTACTAATCTGACTACATTTGAAGAATTTCCTTTTCACACAAAAGCATTTTAATCGAGAATTTCAAAGATCTCAAGTACTTACCTCACGGTCCCTTGAAAAAATTTCGTTCAACTTCGTTGTGTGACATAGTTGAATCTACTGCGAACTCAGTAATAAATCCTCCTAAAATGTTGTCAACCCATAAATCAACAACCCTTGAAATTCTATTATCAATGTCCTTTAGTTGTTGTATCAATTTTGGAGTCCAATGCTTATGTTCGTCTCGTTTAAAACAATTATTTCTCTCTGTCAATCTTGAAATCCACTCATACAACTCAACGTGAAATGAACCAAACAAGATTGTGTACTTATATTAAAAGATATACTTCTCCAACCATCTTTCAGTTGATAGACAAGGGTTTCTATGTTCTTGATCTACAAATTCTTGTTCCTTCTTTTCTACCCATTGTTGAATTTCCTTCTTAGATGGATTCCACATAAACATCCCTCACACAGATCTCGTCCTGGCAAAGGATCCATTTGTTGATTTGAGGTTGTGCAGACCTGGGTTCGATTCTTTTTTTTCACACCAACAAAACCCTCAATCACTAGCCCTTTTGGCAACGACCTACAAGCAAGTCGCAATATCACCTGAAGTGACTATGGGGGGTTGCAGAACTAGGTTTCTACAGCCTGAGGGATACTACGCTATGGCACCGTTGTATTATATTTTATGCTTTAATTCTTATAAAAAACTTCACATCAACAAATTACTTCACACTTATAGATTAGTTCACATAATTACATTCATCACTTAACATGTCATAAACATTCATAAACTGTGCAGTATTGAAATAAAGTGAAGATAATAAGAAAATAAACACTTGAGACATAGATTTTACCGTGGTTCATCCCAATGTGGTACTCTGTCCACAAGAACTGTTTCTTATAATATGGAATTTGGTACAACAAATAGTTCTTCCCTGTGCACACAGTTGTAGACCCAAGCCTCCACGCACACAGTTGCAGAGCCTCGCCCTTCCACCAAAGTACAGACCACAAAAAAATATCACATAAACATAGATTTGGATCAATTCGATGATTCCTTCCTTCTTTATTTATCCCTATATATACTATTACATAAGGGATTTACATTGCTACATTACCATGGACCCAATACCATGGTTTCCAAAATACAAGGGACTATGGCCCAAAAATTGAAGGGGCTTCACCGCAAAGCCTCGATGTTGTGCGGTAAATTTGCTGCACAGTCTTCGTCATGCTCTGCTGCTCAGCTGCGTGGTTTACTTCATACTCCGTGACATCCTTTCCAATGCGCGCTTCCACAAAACTTGGATTTCTTCCCAACATCTGACCAAGTTGGGCTGCGCCCAACAAGGACATGTTGATTATGGATGCTAAGTGCTTCCTTGTTGAGTGGTTGATCATATATAAGTGTGTGATCATGTTCAAGTCATGTTCTAGTCTCATCTCTCAGCTCTCTGGTCACACACATAGTCATTTTCTATAACTGATCCTTCTCCGGTCAACCTCCTCCCAAACTGCCTCCCTGAACTATGCATTACACTGTCTCATGCCACAAGAAGCTTAACCTGCCTCTCGGAACTGCACAATGTGTATTCATTGCCTCTAAGGGTTGCACATTGTGTAGTAATAGTGCTCAAGATCAACCTCCTACTCCCCAAAACTGGCAATTCAACCTCTTTATGTGCATTACACAGTTGCAACCAACAATCACTCTCCTTTCTTCCTTGAACTACACAATCCAGATGTCTAGTTTACCTCCAGAACTGCGCATTGCATAGTCATAGTGGGAAATCCTGCCTCACTATGACCCTCAACTATGCAATCCTCCTTCTCATTCCTCCATAACTACACATTGCATAGTTGCAAACCTCAGTCGATTACTCATGCCCTTTGGAACTGTGCACTGCGTAATCCCTGAGCCTTCCTCTCGGTCCAATACCCAGTTCCAAGTCAATCAATGGATTTCATGAAGAGAATTAGATTAGGAGATTTCTAGACTGATATCATCTTGTCGTGAATGGATTTTCACTTGTAGGTATTATATCTTGACATGACAAGATGATGTTCAGAGAGGAAGAGAAGGAGACTATGCTAGAAGACACTTGTGAAGATGGAACCATCAAGAAGTCATCAAGTAAGAAGATGAAGGGACATTAGGTTACGACAAAATATCAAAGATCAAGATAGCATGAAGACTCCCTATCAATCAACCCCTTGGAGGATGAATACAAAACACATGCAAGGTCCATCATGAAGATGCATAGGAAGAAACAAGAAGAGCAACTTGGCAATGCCACATCATCATGCAATTCCATGTCATCATTACCAAGAGCCGTCTCAAGAGTCACATATGCTATAGTGTTTTGTCACATCATTTGTGAAACTTAATTGTGTAATTTCTCAAAATGAGAAAATGTAAAATCTGTTGAACACCATGGGTCCCACATGGAATATGAAGAGTTGCTAGTGAATTATAAACTCATATAGAAGCTCAAAGGTCATGTAAGAATTCGAGAAGTCATAGTAGAAGCTCAAAAGTCATGAAGGAGCTCAAGAGTCACATGGGAGGTGTAGAGTCACCTCATCTGTTATAAATACACCCTCACAACTCAAGCAACGGGACTTTAGGGACTTGAAATTTCACCTTGGCTTCTCTAACTTGGCATAGGAGAGAAGATCTTTATTTAGAGGAGCAAGTGGTGAATTAATGCAGTTCCACTATTGGGGCTAGTGTGGCAACATTATACTTGTATATATTGCCACTTCAACTCAATATATTAAGCTCGATGAGCCAACACATTTTCATGCATGTATTGTGAATAGCGTAGGACTATTCTTTAGATGTTTGTGGTACATGTTTCGTTCATATGTACTAAGGAAATTCAACTATATCGATGGCTTTGGTGCTTACCTTGTTGAAGGTGTGTTTTATTTGGTTTTATGATTGTGGTTGTCTTGTGAACTACTTTGTAGGTTAACTGACAATCCTCTTATGTTCTTGAGTGTCTCTTTTAGGATAATATTATTACTTTTCTTCTAGAGGCTCACAGTGTCGACGTACTTGCTTGTTTCAAAGAATGTTTGTATAAACTCTTATGTTAATAATGGAAACCAAGGCAAATCCCTAAGGACAATGGAAACCGATTGTATTTCCAGTTGAGGCTCATTGTAGAACCATGATACTCAGATATGTTATAGGAACCTCATTTCTAAGCTCAGTTCCGTAATGATTTGGTGTTTCATGTGCTAATCCAATTGAGTAGAGAAGGGAAAAGGGAAAATCTATAACTAGCATGTTAATATCAGAGGTATATATAACCATCTCTAAAGGAAAAACCTCTTCTGCTCTCAATAAGTTAGGATCCCTCTTCCAATATGGTGATATAAATGCCAATGAGCATAAAGTAAGAAAATTAAATGAAGGTGAAAGAAGAGAAAGGCTTCCTACGCACAAAGGCGAAGCAAGTAACTTTGTCAATGTACTGAACATGCCTATTGGCAGCAAAGTGATGCTTGTGTTCCTATAGTGACTCCGTCGGGGTACTGAATAGGCTCGCTGGCATTGAAGCAACACCAGAGATGAATTATCAAGACTCTGATTGCTTTAAACTCACAACTATATTAATCTTCTCCTGAATCGAAACTATTTTGATGTAGTAAGCTTTGTGAATGTGTTTAATCGAGAAAGGAATGGAAGGGACTATATCTGTAATTGGGTTAAGTTGGAAAACTAGAGTAATCCACACGATGAATCAATACTTCTTGAGAAACTAGACCTTGTGCATAAAGTTAGACCAAGGCAGAGAAGTTGGAGATCTACTAGTGTGTCACCAAGTGTTGTCACTGCTACAACACCCTCCAAATTTTGGAGTCTACTTTAACTATGTCATATGTCATTTCTAGTAGTAAAAGACATTCCATGATTGTATTATAAGTTTTCTAGTCCCTTTGCGAAGAAAGCCTAAGTGTTGTCTTTTGGCATGGGAAGTGTCACACATTGTGAAAGTGGAGTCATGGTTCACTTCAAGAGGAAATTTTGGTATCAACGCATCACTTATATCATATCCACATGTATTAGACTTATTCCCAAATTTTTATGCACTATTGTGTTAGTGTTGTCGCTGGCATCATAAAGTGTGTATTAAGTGTCACACTTGGGGGATATTGTTGTTTTGTCATCGCATCAAAGGGATTATGCTAATTCCAGGTGTTGAGTGTTCAATGTTGTGTCGTTGATTATCTGATTGTGTGATCATGTTTAAGTCTTATCCTGGTTTCATTTCTACCTCACTAATCCCACACTTAGTCAAATTTAAGAAAATTTCATGCCTGACCAACCTAGAGTCACTCATCCACTCTAAACTGCCCTTTGTGTAGTTGCAAACCTCAGTTGACATCCCTATCTCCTTGATCTAAAATGATCATAAACTAAAAAACTGATGTAGAATTGATTAACCATTAATGATTTGAATGATAACTGAAAGCATAGAAATTGAGGAAAATTGCTCGATAAGAACACTTTACGACAACTGATTAATCATAAAATCGATGCATAACAGAAGCGCAAACAGTAAAAACACAATGATACCAGACAACAAAATTGATGACAGAGTTCGTCCCTGATGGACTGCGTCTTTGGGTCCGCTTTCAAGATGGGCCACCATTTTTATTAGTAATGAGAAGAAGGTGTTGATTACACAAATATTTGATCAGTCTAAATGTGCATGCAGGCACTTCTGATCACTATCATCAGATAGCCCTCTGAACCAGCTTTCCAACTCTCCTTACAGTTTCCAAAACCGACCTCGGATGCTCCCGTAACTCTGAAAACAAAATTGCCTATGACCTCCATAATCTACATACAAAAAGTCAAAAACCACTCTTCTTTATCAATGAAGGAAAAATGCCTTTTTAAAGGCGTGCAAATAGACCAAAACCTCCTTGGCTAGGTTCGAGGTGAATGTGGTTGCCTCTGGATGAGTTTAGAACCTCGATCTAGTAGCATAGGGACACATAGGGCTAGTTTTTATGGTGGTAGAATTAATTTAATACCAAAAAAACATTTCAAACCCAAAAATAAACTTTGGTCTACCTTGAAAGCATTTGTGGTCAGCTTTAACCAGGCGGGGTTGGATAGCTCATGTGAGTGGTGACCGCACCCACGGTTTAGGCATCAACGATTCTGCTGACAGTTTCAACTACAAGTGTTGGCTTGTGGGGGCCTGACCCAGGTTCAGAGTTAGTTAGCCAAGCAAATCCTGGTACTACTGGCCCTTTTGGCAAAAATCTGTGAAGCACAAACTGAGGTCTCACCCGAAGTAGTATGGGAGGGTGCTAGAACTAGGTTTCTGCACCCTTGAGATGTCTGAGTTGGTCACTGGTCTCACTGGACGACCCTGCGTGCAAGTTACTTTGCACACCTTTCTGCCCTTATGCCCTGATATATCGCCTTCGTGCAGTCCTAACCAGGGACTATGGAGCTTCCACGCTACCCCGGGCTATCTACTGCAACCTTACTTAAACTCTTATACTAATTAATTACCTTCGCATATTTATATGTCGTGTGTTATAATTAGTTATACGAACATTCAAACAAGCTCGTGCAACATATAAATAGTATAATTACAAATTATAACCAAGCATATATTGAAACAGGAAAAAGATGCACAAAAATAAGGTAAACTTTCTCTTTATTGATTCTTCCAACTGTTACAGGCTCGACCTACCCTGCGCACTCAGCTGCAGGGATCCGCGCGCTTAGCTGTGGACTACTAGGCCTCTGCGCACTCAGTTGCAGAGCCTTCTCCTACTCTATGACCCAAAGACACAGTCTACACCCTTAGGATCACCCCTCTCTTGATGTTTTTCCTCCTTATTTACAACTTAGAGCCTCACTCTATTTATACAATCCGTAGGTCTATCCAGCCGACATTATATTACAAACACTAGGGTGGACAAACCTATGACTCTATTACACTTTCGCTCCTCGCGCCCACAATTCGCAGAGATTTTACAAAAGACTTGGTCAAAACTTGGGCCTGAAGCCCCAAAACATGCCTTGGGGGGATTTCATGCCCAACAGCCCCCCAACACAAACATCGTGACTTGCCCTCGAGTCACTCTGTCGCCGCGAAGATCTTGGCATAGAGTCCCTCCAACTGCGTCCGAACTGTTGCAAGATCGGTGGCGCACTGAGCTACTGCTTCTTGGATCTATTACATGCATTGTTCTGAAACCTCTATGTTGGGAGTGCTTCTTTGCATACGTATGTGGACCCCTGCATGTTTTTATAGTCCCGCATCGTCTTCCGGATCCTTGGAGTGTGAAGATTGTGCTTCTGTCGGCTAGTCAGATAGTCGGGCCACCCACATAGGGCTTTAATCGACTGCCATTCACTTTGCTTGGGAAAGGTTCGTCATTTAGTTTGACTAGCTGTACCGCGCCTCTGTTTGTGACCTCCTTAACAATGTATGGTCCCAGCCAATGCATTTGGAACTTTCCCGGGAACTTATCAAAATTAATGTCATACAATATTACCAAATCACTTACCTTGAAAGGGCGTAATTTAATATAGCGATCATGTCAGGCCTTCTCACATTGCTTTTGCACCTGCTACTGAGAGCCAGCAAGGAACCATTCCTCCTCAAATTCTGCCAACTGCACGAGTCTTTCTTCTAGGGTTTCGCGGTCCGTCATACCTGTGAGCGTTGTTATGCATATACTAGGTACAATATACTCCATTGGCATGACAGCTTCCACGTCGTAAACCAACCGGAAAGGTGTTTGTCCCATCAATTTCTTGCACATTGTCCTATAAGGCCATAGTACTGTAGGTACACGTAAATCCTAATCGCTCTGTTGCGCATTGCAAACTTTGGTTAGCGCAGTCTCCAGTATTTTGTTGAATGCTTCTATTGTCCCATTGGCTTGTGGGTGATACAATGTACTTTTCTGATGATACATCCAGAAATCTTCCGTTAGCGCGTTGATGGTTTCGTTCAAAAAATGTGTACTGCGATCACTTATTAAGATTTTCAGACAGCCAAACCAATTCAACACGTGTTCAAACAAAAAATTTGTAGTCGTGGTAGCCATGCAGTCTTTAACCGGCTGCACTTCTGCCCAGCAAGTCAGGTATTCCATCGCGGTGATAATGTAGCACGCGCTCATTTTTCCCTGAGGTTTGATAGGACCCACAAAGTCAATTGCCCATTTTTTGAAGGGTTGCAGCATTATTTGTGGATTCAAAGGCATCTCGTTCCATTGCGATGGTTTACCTATCCTTTGACATATATCACAGGCCTTACAATGTGCTTTTGAATCCTGATGAAGGGTTGGTCACTACAATCCTGCACGGAGAACCTTTTGCGTGGTAGCTCTTCCTGCATAGTGTCCTCCTACAACACCCCCATGCACTTCTGCGAGGATCTAACTTCGTTCAAATTCAGGTACATATCTTCGCAATATCTCATCATTGCCCATTTTGTATAGTTTCTAGCGATGATAGAAAAATTAGTTGCGCGCACCACTAGTTCCTTCTTCTACTGGACAGAGTATTCCTTTGGCACAGTTCCTGTTGTCAAAAAGTGGATTATATCTTCAAAGTGTCTGTCAGCTACGTGCACAGTCTGTGCGTCAAGTAGTTCTTCCTCCATACTAGTCGGTTCCTCTCTCGTCTCAAGAAGCGACAAGTGATCCGGTCCCGCATTCAAGCATCCTGGCTTTACCACGACCTCAAAGTCATATTCTTGGAACAATAGGAGCTACCTTCATATGTGGCCCCCGCAACGAAGGCTTATTGATCAAGTATTTTAGTGCAGAATGGTTTGTATACATCTTGAAATGTCCCCCTAGCAAATAGTGGTGGTATTTTTGGAGCGCGTACACCATAGCCAACCCCTCGCATTCAATTGTGGAATAGTTCTTTTCTGCTTTAGCCAACCTGCGACTTGCAAACGCGATAGGGTGATCCAAGCCTTCTTCACCTTCTTGTGTTAGCACCGCTCCAAGCGCTAAAATGGACATGAAATTCCACATCCCATTTTGGGAAGAATAGGATTGGGGCGGAGGCCAACTTCTCTTTCAAAACCTTAAGGCTCTTCATGCAATCATCATTCCAGCAAAACATGACATCCTTTTTCAACAGCTTCTCCATTGGCGTGGTGATCTAGGCATAACTTTTGATGAATTTCCTGTAGTACCCAATATGTCCTAGGGTAGTGCACAACTATTTAACACTTTGTGGTGCTTCTAAATTCAGAATTACTGCAATATTCGCGGGGTCTACCATTAGTCCATGCCTACAGACCACATGTCCCAACAGGTTCCCAAGGGGAACAAGGAACGTACACTTTTTGAGGTTTAGCACGATTTTGTGTCATCAGAAAGTATCCAGCATCAAGAGTAAGCTCGCTACATGGTGCTTAACCAATCCAAATACGGTCCAATCGTCCAGATAGACCTCCAAGAATTTATGGATATATTCTTTGAATGCTGCAACAACTATGCACGAAAAAATGGTTGGCGCGTTCTTTAACCCAAACAACATAATGGTGTATTGAAAACAACCCCACTCGGTCATGAAGGTGGTCTTTCTCCTGTCTTCCGGCGTGATTTTAATCTGGTGGTACCCTGAGAACCCATCCGTAAAATAATATGCTTCTTGTCCATCGACATTTTCAATACATCATCTGTGAATGGAGTTGGGAATGGGTCATGTACACAAGCATCATTCAATTTCCTAAGGTCCACGCATATTCTTATATCGCCCTTCTACTTCTTCTCCTGCACTACCATAGGGCTTACCCAGTCAGATTCTTCCACTGGCTCAATGATTCCATCTGCGAGAATTTTGTCTAGTTCTACGTGGACCTTTTCTTTTTACTTCAGATTCAAGTGAAAAGGCCTCTGATTAACCAACTTCACATTGGGCTTTAAGGTGATCATCATTATCCCTCAATCGCCAACGATCCCCTTTACGTATGTGATCTTGGTCGAGAATAAGTCTTGGTACTCACAAAGTAACTTAGCAACCTTACCCACCGTAGCGTCATCCCAATATTCATAAATCATTGCATACTTTGGTTCGTCCTCCATACCAATATTTACCTGCATTATCTTTACCGAAGCAGTTATGTCAAGGTCTTCAGTCAATGGCCCTTGAACCTTGCGATAGCCCTCAGTTTCTGGAATGTTAACTTTTCGCAGATCTTTGTCATCATCTTCAATATTTACGTTGTAACACTTCGGCGCACAGCTCAGCTGAGTTTCCCAACCCGGCTGAAGTACTTCCATTGGTTCCTAGGGTATTTTAAAGATAACTGCTTTTATTGCTTGTAGCGCATCATCAACGTTATCCCACCAATGATCCTCAAATGTGAAGGTTAATAGGAATCCTTCGCACAAGATATCCCATTTGTTTGTGTCATGGTGGAGCTCCATCTCAGTATACCAATCCATGGGTATAATATCCAGGGTATGAAAGAACAGGTGCACCCACTCAAGTTTTTGCTCTTCCACATAGACCTTTGTCCATTTTGCGAGGTTTTCACGTGGATCATCCCATCCATCATACTTGTATTTTAACCACATCCGAGGATTCCCTAATTGTATGCACATCATCCTTCTGCATTTGCGCCAGTCCTCACAACTTTGTCGGTGTGTACCCCACCATCTTATGGGCGTAGAGCGCAGTGCCCATTTTAGAGCGATGAAATAGCGTTGTTCGGGTACTTATTTTTAAAATTTGGTCAGGAAGTCATATACCTTGCTCAACCTGTCATACATAAGCAAATTTTTTACCTCCATCGATACACAGCACAACGATCTCGTCATCATGTTATAGTTGAGCGTAGTTACTTCGTGTAACCAGTTCTGCCATCGTTCCATCTCTTCGTCAGAATCCGATGTGCAGGAGCTTTCGCATTCCCAAGAGACTCGACCATCCACAGTTGGGTTTACCGAATCCTACTCCCGAGTGGTTATCTTGTAGATGTAGTCCAAATTGTCGTCGCGCACTGACTCTATGTAGCATGGTCCTTCTGTAGGGTCTAGGGATACCACTACACGCAGTGACTTTTTTCAAAGATCATCTTGTGCCTCTTCAGATTTATCACTCCACTCATGTCAGTGGCCCAATCTATTCCCAAGTGCGCGGGGTATGGATTGCTATCATCCACAATCTCTATCACTTCGAAATCAGCTAGCGTGCTTGCTCCTTCAACATCTATTGTGATTCCCCGCAATCTTCCCATTGGTAGGATCTTTTGTTGATTCACCATTTGTAGCTGGATAGGAGACCATTGCAAAGGAGGCCTACCCATACGCTCCCATGTCTGTTTTGGCAGGAAGTTCGAGTCTGATCCTAGATCCAGAATCACTTGGTCCATCTCATATTCCCCAATCTGTGCGGTCAATCACATCTCTCTTCCTGTTCGCGTCGTGTGTTTCTCGAGCTTCTGGACTACGCGCAACTCTCCTGGCGCGGTCCCAGCACATCTAGTTATGAGTTCTTGTAGTCCTTTCACAACCTTGTTTTCGCGCATCAACTTCATACATGTCTCCAAGAACGTAGTGAGCATCAATGGGTCTAGTTTAGGCTCCAATCTATCTCTAGTTATTGAGGTAGCCTCCGCAAAACTCTTCTTAGCTTCCATGAAAGTCTCCTTAAAGCGCTCCAAATTAAATTCGGGTTCCTTCGTGGGAGCCTTGTGAACCCAGGTACTTTCTTAAAGTTTCTTGCCCTTGTCATCTCCTTTCGTAATTCCACTCTGGAGCATGATATTTACGTTAGGGTCTTCCTCACGCGGCTCAGACCTCATTATTTGCAGGTTCTGGGTCGGGGGAGGTTGGAGTACCCCCTTGTCGTACAACCTTGCTATCAGTGTGGGACAGTCCTCCATCTCATGATTAAACAACGTACAATATAAAACAAGATGGTCATGTTGGGTTTGTACAGTCGCGAACATAATGCCCTATCCCTTCGCAATTGTAACAAATCAGTTGTCCGCGGCCTCTTCCTGACCCTCCTCCACCTTAGTCTCGGTCGCGCCCTTGAAATCTGGTTTGCACTAACCCTGCGTTCTAATCAAGGGGCCGTGTTTTGGCCTGAACTCTGTAGGTGTGAGTTTGATCCATCATCAGCTCATAACTCCTACAATTGCGCTCATTGTGTCCTATGGATCTACAGAAATTGCAGAACAATTGTTGTGAATTCTAAGTGTACTTTTGTAATAAATGGAAATTATATGGAGCATGCTTCCCTCTTATTTGGAAAATCATGCAGCATAATGCATGCACCGCACTCAGTCCTATTATCACTCCAGGAAACTCTCCTAGGTTGTAGCTCGGAGATGCTTGCTAACATATAATCTTCAATATTGTTCTGAGAACTATTCGAATGGATGATGGTTTGGATCAAGTCAGATAACCATTTCAGATCTATTCTCACTCAAGACATGCATGAACACCCTCAACAATACAAGGCTTTAGGCCACTAATGCTCAATAGTTTATAGATTCAATGGATAGATGGAGAATACTGACTGTACCAACAGATGCATACATAAACACATATGAATGGCTAGCTACAGGAAGTAAATGAAGCTTGCAAATCTAATTTATCAATGCATATATAAGATGACAGTTATCTGGCATTAGAAATAGAAGAAAACATGAATAACCTATTCAAGTGCAATCATAGAATAGAAGAGAAAATGGGAATTGAACATGTAACAGCAAAAGAAGCTTATATTGCTAGAATAAAGATGAGAAGCTAGAGGAGTCGAGTCTCCACAGTCTCCAAAAGTTGAACCCTTCATACATCTAACTTTCAGCCATTTATAGGCTTTTTACAATGCTCCTAAGCTCTCAAAGGCTTGAGGTGTCTTAATCTATCCTCTCTTTCTTTTTAACGACTTGATGCCTGTTGGCCGGATAAATCATTCTTGCAGACAAGACCGATCTCCCTAGTATCGAATGATATCTAGCAACAAGGAGCACAAACAAATCTACTTTTCCCTAAACATGTTTCAATTCATAAATGAAAACTAAGAGGTGTAACAGACCCTATCTCGGTCCAACGTTCATTTGTGGCAGCTTTGTTTCAACAGCTTCAAGCAATTCCCTTTTAATAACCTGCATACACAAAAAAACACACATCAAAGAATAGCTGCATAGATATTATAATAAAACATGTTCATTATGAAGATCAAGGAGCTCATAAAATAAACCATTAGAGACAGTTCATTGAGAAAAACAAACTTGATTGTATTAACTTTATGAATAAAGGAACCTTACAACCTTTGCCTTGACCAAGCTCTTTCCAGGGTCTAGCAGGAGTCTACTCTACTTTGACAAGCCTCACTCACTTCCCAAATGACATGAAAGGTATGTGATCTCTCCTCTCACAAGCTCAAAAAGGAAGTCTAATTTCCAGCAGCATTTACCCTCAAGAATCTTCAGCTTTCAACCTCCTCCTACAACCAGCCCAATGCCTGAATTTATAGTGCAAATGGAGAAAGTTCCAGGTCCACCATTGAATGGATAAGTTCCTCCTTCAATGGGATAAGCACCTCATATCATGGAGTTAGCTCCCTTAGTTATGGAATGGATGAACCAAGGTGGAGCGGACTTGTGAGCGTAATATTCCTTCTAGAATTATCCAGAAGTGAACCAAGGTGAGTTTTTAAGAGCGAACTCATGCCTTTTTAACTTTTACAGGGGTTTGCACCCATCACTTAATAGACAGAGCGGTCAGGTTCACAAGGGACATGACCATTGAGTGCGGTACCGCAGGTAATGCTAGCAGAAAGTGCGAAACCAGGATTTGAGATATTTTTAAGGGTTTTCTCCCATTTTCAAGGTTTGACATGAAGAGATGAGGTTTAAGACTTGCAAAGGAAGCATGTATGAGTGTTGATGGACTCACACAAACTGTAGAAAGTCATGGTGACATTTTTTGTGTAACAGATTGCCCCCTAAAGTGAGAAGTTTGTAATAGATGAGGATGGTTTTTGATCATCTAAGAAGAGTGAAGGCCTTTATCATTTCAAGGATCTTCCTGTGGATACCCTGGTCGGAACCTGTAAAAACATTCAACACAAAATATATATATGTGAAAATATCATCGTTGAGGTAGGCATTCCCATACTTAGATCAAAACTGACTAAGAACTATCTAAAATTGTTTTGATACAGGAATGATTTTGTATTACATCACAAGTAGGAACATATGGACACAGTATGGGCGCAACCATCTATTTATGAATAGTCCACTATATAATGATAACAAAATTCCTTGCAGCCTGGATGGTGCAAACTAGATCCAGGGTCTTCATTTCTACTTCCCGAACTAGTACGATTCTATCCATGTGAATGAATGTGTCTAAGTCGAACATGGTAGAAACCACTTTATTACCAGTCAATGATGTAAACTGTTAACAAGTGCGAGAGGAACCACCAGTAATGTCAATGGCCCTCAAAGTACTCAGTACAATCCATGAAATGTGAATGAATGAGTCGATGTCGAACACGTCACTGAATCCTTTGATCAAAGGTCAATGATGCAACCTGTCGTCAAAGGCGAGAAACCTGCCATTGAGGCATGCAGATTCCAAGGTACTGACGATTTCTAGATCATCTTTCTAGATAATGAGTTGGAGTCGATAGAAAGCGATCTGTTGTAGGCAAGCCCACAACACGAAATCATAGATCAAGTTTTGAAGAAATATATTTGGAAAAGACTAACTCAGGGATGGTCAAGATGGATGACAGATATTTTGCAAATGAATGGTTAATTTGAACTGACCTCTTGAACACATAACGACACTGCATATGGTTTGGTGAAAATTGACCCAAAGCTAATACCCAGAAACCAGCTGAAGACTTTCAATATGGTTTCATTAACTATGAGGCAAAGGATTTCCCAACCCAGGTGAACGAAAAGTGTCATGTTCAAGAGTGGTTAACTGCTTTTCAAAAGACAAAGTATAAGAATCAGGTTCATTATTCTCTCTTTTCACCCACCATTTATGGCAAGTACCTCTTTATTTTTGACAAGCTTGAGGAGGATAACATTTGCTTGATTGTAAGCTCATCCTTCGGATGAGTCCAACTTAGTTTAAAATTCGAACACTAAGAAGGAGTGGTCCGTTCCTGTTTGAAATTGAACAGGTCCGTTACTGTTAAATTTTAACGAGTCCAGTATAGGAGAAACTCGGCATTTTTCAATTTTAGGGAGTCGGAAGAAAAACTTAAGAAAACTCCATGGTTGTCCTTTTTCATAAATTTGTGTCTGCCAAGCCCGAAAATGTATAAGATAATACTTGAGATAACCGCTTGACCATTACGATCAAGGAGTACTTTTCATAATTAGTGCCTTCAATCTGAAAAAGTAAAAAAGTGGTCGAAAACATGTCGTTTTATTACCAATATCGAACTTGAAACAACAAAAGTCCGGCAATCTTTTCATGTTTATACGGTCAGAAAAGAGTTGTAAGTGGACCATCTTTTTAATTCCATTTTAACGAGTTTAAAAATAAAAACTCGGCAATCTTTTCATATTTTACGATTCAGAAAAGAGCTTAAAGAGGACTCGTCCTAGAGGAATGAGTGGTACAAAGGGTAGCACTGGTTCCGGCAATGGTGGAACTGCTCAAAACAAGTAATGGTCAAGAGGTTGGCTAACAAAACCACTCATAACTGCGGTCCCTCAGGAAATGAAAAAACAACCAAGTGAAAGCATATGATCAGCCAAAGAGATGGGGGCGATGGAATGAAAACAACCAAGGCTCATCTAACAGAATTTAGCGGATAAAAAAGGCAATCACAAGATGTAAATCTGGTATGGGTTCATTTTACACAAGCTTGAACCGTAGAGAACTCTGCTTGGACTCTGTTTCATGTTTATACAAGCTTGAAACAAAAACTATGCTTGTTATAAGTTCGCATGCCCCTAGCATAACGATGCAAAGCGAGGTACATGCCCCCCAAGCTTCATTGTATTCAACCAAGTGGATGAAATGAAGGTTTACTTTCAAGACGTGGCTCGAAAAGGGAGTTGTTTCATTTTTGAATGAGGTTGACACAAGAAAAGAACTATCCTCAAAACCCTTGTTTCATTTTTTAACGAGCTTGACACAAGACCAGGAACTATGCTCACAACCGTTGTTTCATTGTTTAAACGAGCTTGACACAAGACAAGGAACTATGCTCTAAAATCCTTGATTCGTTTTTTAACGAGCTTGACACAAGACAAGGAACTATGCTCATGACTCCTTGTTTCATTTTTTAATGAGCTTGACACAAGACAAGGAACTATGCTCATGACTCCTTGTTTTATTTTTTAACGAGCTTGACACAAGACAAGGAACTATGCTCATGACTACTCTCTACAATCTACCTATATAATCTACTGATTCATTTTTTTTTAAATGAGGTTGACACAGGAAAAGAAATGTCCTCATACCTGATTCATTTTTTAACGAGGTTGACTCAGTAATAGGAACTTTCCTCGAACCTACTCTCTACAATCTACCTATATAACCTACTAATTCATTTTTTTTTAAATGAGGTTGACACAGGAAAATAACTGTCCTCATACCTGATTCATATTTAACGAGGTTGACTCAGTAACAGGTACTTTCCTCGAAACTCCTTGTTTCATTTTTTAACGAGCTTGACACAAGACAAGGAACTATGCTCATGACATCCAGTTTCATTTTTTAAAGAGGTTGAGACGGGAACAATCTATCCTCGCGTCTACTGATTATGGCTTCCAACTGGAAGAAAGACATGTCAATGGACACACCTTGATCATGGCTTCAAAGAGGTCTTCATCAGAAGGAAGAATAGTTCTCTGGAAGGAACACATGTCAAGGGACTCAAAAGGGATAAGAACATCGCGTTCAAGAAAACCCATAGAGTTTTCCATGTCAATTACCGGATCTAAATCGAAGGAAGATGAGAAAATAGTGAGAGGCTCACTTACATCGGTAACTGAAAACATGGGACCAGTTGCCACATAATTAACCCGTGGCGGGGTAGATACCACTTTAGAATTAGGAACATTTAGGGATGTCATATTATTGGTAGTTGAAACAAGACTAGGGAACGAAAGTTGGTCTACAATCACAATATTTCCATTGTGAGGGAAAGACATCCGCGAAAGAGTGTCGATACGACAGCTTTCATTTCATAAACATAGTCGCGTCCAAGGAGTAAATTGAAATCCAAGGGACCTCGAACTACCATAAGATCAATATAGATAGTTTTACCTTCCAAGGTAATAGAAAACTTAGGAAGGATCCCTAAAGGTTCACTAATGGTTCTGTTAAAATATTTTAGATTCTACGTAATAGGCACAAGCTGAGGGGAACCCAAAGCTTTCCAAGCAGTTGAGGATAAAATACTAACAGAAGCACCTTCATCTACCTGTGTGCAGTGTATGTCCCTACCACCAGCTTTGACAATGATTTGGAAAGGGATGGAGGAAGGAAGACGAGGTTCTGTTAGTCTATTCCAATCAAAGGAAAATACCTCAGTATTTGGAGGGGGTTCTATAGAAACAGGTGAAATTCCCCCCGGCGTAGAAGAGTCTAATGTAACAAGAAGAACCTGAGCGATATGAAGTTCACTCTCTAAAGGGAGAGTGGGATCGATCGAATGTGAAATTGAATCAACCAGTTGATCAACTAATGGATCATCAACCTGAGTGATATGAGTTTCACTCTCCAATGGAAGAGTGGGATCGAACGAATGTGAAATTAGATGAATCACTCCGTTAGTTGACGGTAGGTTGGGAGAAAGTTTACGGTAACCAGTTGGAAATTCTTGTTGTGGAACAGTAAGGTTTTCCAACAATTTTGAGGCTTCATCCATGTGAGGGCAAATGTGAGTTTGATGACGCCCTTTGCATAACTTACAAGGAAACCTAACTTTACCCTTTTTCCTAGGAACCTAACTATCACTGGTTGATGGATAAATGGAAATTTGATGAGATTTTTCTGACCATACTTCCAAAACCTTTGGAATACCAGGACAATTGATAAGAAAGTGGTCACCCTTACAAAGCCTGCAAGGGTATTTGGGTTTTCGATGCATGTTGGAGGTTTCCTCAACACAACTAACACTTACAGCCATGGTTGGTTGGTTGACTTCTTTCTTATCTTGCTTCTTCTTCTTCTTCTTCTTCCCTTTCTTCTTCTTCTTAGCCACCTGGTTACTAGCTTGAAGGCTTTTACCAAGCGAAGAAGATTAAATGGAGGAAGAAATATTAGGCGAAGAAGGTAAAGGGTCAACAGAAGGTTGGTGATGTTGAGATGGTGAACTTTGTTGAGGTGAAGCATTCGGTTGAGGTGGAACAATTGGAGTATTTGGGACCAACGAAGTTGAAAATAACCATATCGGTAAACCCATTGTAATTCCAGGTAATGACAAAGTAGCCATATAAGGAGGATCAACATTTCCAAAGCAAGGAAAAGTACTAGGATTCTCGTTAAGAGGGGTTCCTTGGTTGGTAAATTCCAGAGCAGTTGCCACTATATTCAACTTCAGTGAAGTTTATTAACAATTTAAAACTAAAATTAACAATTCACAATTCACACCTAACAATTAAAATTCACAATTTACACCTATGGTCTCTAAAAGTAAAAACAAAAAAATTAACACGCGCTATCAAATCTAGGAGTCAAACCACACACAAACAATATTTTTCCGTACCAAAAACACTAGTTGGTGATGAAATCCAACCTCGCAGAATTCAGTACAGAATGGCGATTGGAACACTTACCCCGACAACCTGCTTAATGAAACAGACTAGCACAAGTTTCTCCACAAAACCGTCTCGAGTGAAGATAACCCCCCAGATAGTCCAAGTGAATCTAGTCGACGTCTGCCCCAGGTACAGTGGGATCTTCCCTCCACCATCACCTCTAGAAAGAATCCTAAATATTATGGCCACTAAGGTTACCAACAGAGACAAATATACTTAGGGGAACAGTCTACGATCCGATACGCACGCAAGGGCAGAGTAACAAAGCTCAATCCCCTTGAAGGCTCCTTTACATAATCCAAGGTTTACCAACAAGTGACCCCAGGATCCTCGACAATGGTCAATCCGAGGTTTACTGTTTTTAATACGTGAATATCTGCTATCGTTCCCAATGAGGAAGGATTGATTACCTCACTGGTTCAGATATGATCTCGTGCTTCTCCTTTAAGAGGAGCTTTCCCGGAGCATAGATGTAACAATTGGAATTTATTTTCTACCGTAAGATTTACTACTTGTTTGTTTTAACTATCTTGGAGAGTTAATTACTCCCTACTCCAAGATACTAGCCTAAGCTAAGTTGGTGAATAAGAGCCCTAGAAACAAAAAGATTGATATATGAATTTTAATTAAGCGTTAATTTTATTGGTTGTTTCTTAAGTCAAAAGGTATGGAGATGAAACTTTGTGGTGTGAAGACTTGACTCCAAAACGCTAAAAAAAATGCACCTAAGATGATAAACAATTCTTTTCCTTTTCAATGAATCTCTAGCTAAAGGAAGAGTTGAGAATGCAATTTCTTGAAAACAAAACTTTCCTACAACATATAAACGAAAATAAAAACTTTTTTGTCTTTTTCAATACACTCAAATGAAGCTACTAATTATGCTCACGAGATAAATCCCTTTTCATTTCAACACTCAAAACTAAAGAAAACAATTTTTCAAAAGAGAAATTAGAATTTCTAGACAACACACTCAAAACTATGAAAAATGTAATCTTGAGATCTAATCGTCTAAGAAATAATTAAAATAAAAGCTTCAAATATTTTTTGAGGATGTTTTACTTAGTTATTCAGCAAACTAAGGATTAATTTTTTCAGCGAGACAAATCAACCAAAAATAGCCAGCTATGTTTTTTAATAAAAAATGAAATTCACAACTTATGACCAAGTTCATTCAAAGTTTTGGAAAGAGAAACAAAATCTATTTCTCACCAAAGGAATATCTCACAAACCAACCAGACTTATCAAGAAGACAAAAGATTCCAGGGTAATCTGAGGTTTCTTAGGCTTCCAAGCTTCAATTCACTACAAAGACTGAGTGAAGACCAAACAAAGCATGCAAAAACTTCTAGAAATTCATCCAAAACACAACACCAATGGAACTTACTTATGAGAGACTTTTGACATGATATACGCAAACCTGGGCAGAGGATAAAAGTAACAAAAAGAACCTAAACTAAATTGGACGAAAAGATTTTAATATTTTCAAAACATTTGACAAGGTCTGCAGGCCCCCAGTGAAACCAGGTGCGGTACCGCTCTGTGTAGTAAAGTAACAGTGCGGACAGGTCCGTACTGTATCTCAAACAGAACGTGCGGTCCTTGTAAAAATTTCTAAAAACTAAAAAATCAATCCACTACGAACAAACTACCCAATCCCACACACATCAAGCAAAACCCAGAAACAAAAAATCAAGTTTCTCAAATCAAATATAAAGGAAAATTAAACAATCAAATCTTGTCCCAAGTGGAGTCGTCGATTTGTTAAGCAGATAAATCATTCTTGTGGACAAGACCGATCTCCCTAGTATCAATTGATATCTAGCAACAAACAGGACAAGCAAATCTACTTTTCTCTAAACATATTACGATTCGTTGATAAAAACTAATAGGTGTTTTAGACCCTACCTTAAGTCCAACACTAGTTTGTGGTAGCCTTGCTCCAACAACTTCAAAGAGCTTCCTTTTAATAGCCTGCAAACAAAAACAAGCACACATCAAAGAACACTTGCATAGCTAATATAATAAATCATGTTCATCATAGTGATCAAGGAGTCTATGAAATAAATCATTAAACACAACTCATTGAGAAAAATAAACTTGATTGTATTAACTTTGATAAAGAAGAACTTTTCAACCTTGGTGCCTTGATGCTGTACAAGCTCTTCCCAGGGTCCAAGCAGGAATCTCCTCTACTTTGACAAGCCTCACTCTCTTCCAAATGATATCAAAAGGTATGTGACCTTTCCTCTCAAAAGCTCAATAAGGAAGACTAAGTTCCAGTAGCATTTACCCTAAAAATATTCAGCTTTCAACCCCTCAAGTAACCACCCCAAAGCTTCATTTTATAGTGCAAGGGAAGGAAGTTACAGGTCCACCATTGAAGGGATAGAGTCCTTCTTCAAGGGGATAAGCTCCTCACATCAAGGGGTTAGCTCCTTAAGGAATGGGATGCATGAATCCTCAAGGAGCGAACTTGCCAGCACAAGATTCCCTCTATAAGCTTCCATAATTGACTCAAAGTGAGTTTTTAAGAATAAACTTATGCCTTTTTAACTTTTACAGGGGTTCACACCCATAAATGCAGATACAGAGTAGTCAAGTGCACAACGGACACGACCAATGGGTGAGGTACCATAGGTAATGCTAAGAGAAAGTGTGAAACTAGAGTTTTAGAGATTTTTAAGGACTTTCTCTCATTTTCAAAGCTTGATATGCAGACCTGAGGTTTAAGACTTGCGAAGGAGGTATGTATGAGTGGTGATAGACTCATATTGATTGCATAAAGTCAAAGTGACAATTTTTGTGCAACAGGAAGGCATCTAGATTGACCCCCTCAAATTTGAGGCCATTATGAATTTACCCCCTCCATCATCTTTACATCAGTTGCAGAGCTTGCAAAGGAAAGCTAATTTCCTTTGTCATTTTGTACCCAATTATGTTGAGTTTTCTAAGGGATTTACTTGTTTTCTAAAAAAGGGGATCCCATATATTTGGGATGAAATCGCTCAAAAATCTTTCGATGCATTAAAAAACACCCTCATTAGTGCTCCCTTGCTACATCCCCTCAACTATCACCACAATTACTTCTTGTATTTCGCTACAGCTGATAATACTATTGTGATGGTACTGGTGCAAGACAATGATGATGGAAACGAACACGTCATCAACTACTTAAGTTGAAATCTTATTGATATCAAAATTCGACATGACCATGTTGAGAAACTTGCTTTAGCTGCTATTCACGATGTTCAACGCTTTCGACACTATATTCTCTTACAGAAAACCACTGTGATTTCTGATTGCAACCCCATGACCTACATTCTGACTCATCAGTTGTTGGGGGGGGAATATTCTAAGTGGATTGTTATCCTTAAGGAGTCTGATTTGGAGTTTTCTACAACCAAATCAATGAAATCAATGGTTTTCACTGAGTTAATTTGTGACCTTCCCTCCAAAACCACATATACGGTTTTGATGAGCTCATTCCTGATGAGCCTCTCTTTCTCATCAACACTCTTGACCCATGGTATGGGGATATTATTTTCTATCTCCAAACACAAATTTTTCGATTAGAGTTATCCAATTCTGAATTTGATTGCATTCGACATCAATCCCAACCATATCGAATCATTGGTGGTACTTTATATTGTGTTGTTGTCGATTCTATCCTTTGTAGATGTTTGAAACTTGAGGAAGCTAAGAGATTCCTAAATGAATGTCACTTTGGGGCTTGTGGTGGTCATAGTTAGGATATGCTATTGTTTATAAAATCCATCACACCAGTTATTTATTGCCTTTGATCTTTAAAGATTACATTTTAGTAGTCCAAAAATGTCATGCCTACAATATTTGTAACTGTAAACAGAGCACCCCTCCCGCACCCCTACACCCAATTGTTACCATCAGCCACTTTGTGAAATAGGGTATTGATTTCATGACATGTAATCCTTGCTCAGCCGAGGGGCATGGTTATATCATTGTCAACATAGATTATTTTAGTAAATGGGCTGAAACGATGCCCACGTGTGATGCTGAGAGTAAAATGGTTGCTCAATTTCTTTTCAACTATTTCATAGATCGATTTATCATTTGGTGTCCATCAAGCCATCGTTATTGATCATGGATCACATTTCTAAAATTACACGATGGCAGAGCTCACTGCTCGGTTGGGTTTGCGTCACGACAACTCAACTCCTTATTATCCATAGGCCAATGGCCAGGTTGAGGTAGTCAACAAAGCCTTGGTTACCATGCTTCAACAAAGCCTTGGTTACCATTGGGATGCATAAATCAAATTGGCATCTTATGCTATTTTTAGCTCTTTTGGCTTACCGAACCGCAGCTAAAACCACCACTAGATTCACACCCTTTCAGTTGGTGTATGGTTTATATGAAACTCTTCCAATTGAGTGTGAAATTCCTTCACTGAAACTAGTTATCGAATTACTCCCTGATACCTCACTTGAGGAGGAACGTTTACTTTACCTCAAAAGGCTTGATGAAGCTCGCTTCTTTGTAGCATTAGTAATTGAAGCCCAGAAGAAATGAGTTAAGGCTCACTACAATAGAACTGTTTCTCCCACATTTTTGTAAAGGGTGACTTGGCCTTGCTTTATGATCAAGCCAATGACAAATTGGGAGCTAAGAAATTTGAACTAATGTGACATGGGCCTTACATTGTCAAACTGGTTTTACAAAGAGGTGCCTATGAGTTAGTAGATTATGAAGGAAATTCTTTAGCTGAACCCCACAATGGGATTTACATAAAGAAATATTATGCATGATTTTCTGTGTAAATAGTTATGTACATTAGTGTGTTTTCATTAGTGTGTAGTGTGGTTTTTGTGTGTTAGTTTGATTTTGCAAACATTTTCCTCTACTTACCTCGTGCTCTACTTGTTTTGTAGATGTCATCTCACTATTATGTTGGTTTTGCTGATGGTGCTTGTCATAGTACACAAAATGTGTCTTTCGCTGCATGGGCAATCTATGACACTAAGGGTGAGTTAGTGAATTTACAAGGTATATGTTTAGGTCGTATGACTAATAACATTTCTGAATATAGTGTGGTCATTGAGCTTTTGTCAAAATCTATCGCTCTTGGCATTATAGAAATAATCATAAAACTTGATTCATAGCTCATTGTACTACAACTTAATGGACAATATTCAGTAACAAACCCTCAAATTTTAAGAATCTATTTGCGAGTTCATCTATTGGAATGAGACTTTTATTTTATTACTTATCATCACATTCCAAGATGCGTGAACACATTAACAGATGCATTGGCTAACTATGTTTTAGATAGACATTTGTGAAACTTGTAAATCATAAAGCATCACATATTAGACAGGGTAAACATAAAACACGTATATATATATCGATTGTTTGAAAAAGAGTTTTCTACATCAAAATGACAAAATTTGTGTTCTGATACACATGGACTTATAAGCCTACAACAGTGCAGAAAGTAAACTAGAGATGGATATTTTCCCACATGGTGCTGATGACAGTGTGAAATAGCCCTAATGACTCGTCCCAACAGCCGATGCAGTCTGGTGAAAACCCCTACAGTGTTCCTTTGGTAGCGGAATGAAACCTCATCAATTGAGACATACACTGGAATGCCCCTCATCAAGGCTTCCAGGTTATGCTCTACCTCGATAATATGATCTGCTCCCTCCTCATAAGGAGCCTCATCAATCTGGCAGACCACTTGCCTGGCTATTGGAGAAAGCTGTGGAGGTTTCTCTAGTCCCACATTTGTAAAACATCATAAGTCAAATCTCAGTACACATAAAAAAATATATATATATAACTTCAAAAACTTCAAAAAAGGTTTTTTACCTGAATCAATCCACTGTGCCCCTAGAGGAAGTGGAAGATATGGATCTCCTTGGAAATTTTTGCCTACATACACCCGATCATCAACCATGATTAGTTGTTGATGCAACCATCCAAAAAATGCCGGAGGGAATGACATATATTGACCGCCCCCATATCGAGGCATCAAATCTCCCCATCTGAGTAATCATGGATCTTTGGGCTATGGTGGATCCATTTCCAACCACTGATAAAAAAAAATAGCACATGTTCTAGGATGAATGTCACTAAAAGAGATCCGAAAACAAATTGTTTTAGAATCCCTGACTTGCATTTGGTAAGCTGGCGCTTCATGCACACAAACAAACACTCACTCTAATTGAAAACTATTGGATTCAGACACTTGATTGCATACTGCAAATGAGCCTTTTTTTGCCTCATGCAATGCTTAATCCCTAGCTACTCGGACCATAGTGTGCATGATTGTTCATAGTGGGACATTTGTAATGGTCTTGATGTCAATTTTCCCACTTTGGTCTTCTTGGTCCCTAAACCGTGCCTCACAATGAGCATATATGTGGTCTCTCCTCTAGTGTGTGATCCAAACAACTGCACCCATTTTCCCTTTTTAGACAATTGGGTAATGAATTAAATTTTGGCAACCTCTATTTCAAGTTCTTGATCCTCGATCATGAATAGTGTGAGATCTACATCCCACAAACTAATCAGATGCTACGATAACTCAGGCTATGATCTGATCCCAGGAATCATGAATAACTTGAGAAGTCCACATGCTCGTAGGGCATTAACACAATCATGATCCCGACCAGCCTGATGCTCTTCAGCTTCATGTCCCCTTTATTTCTGTTCAACCACCATTTTTGACTAATTATCCTATGGAAAATCAATAAAACAAAATTTCATGAGCTTCAATGGAGACAAAATCCAAGATAAACTATTTTACATGGAGGATTTCTACTAAAAAAATTTACCTCGGCACCAATGCGACTATTGATAAATTTTATCACCTTGCCAGTGCGAGGGCCTAATTGACCATAGGGTGAGCAGCGTGAGTCTGATGGGTAAAACACGCGTTGGTCACCCACGATGTAAAATTTTTACAAGTCCTCCTTGCAGCCTATTCTATGGATAAAAGTGCATGAAATGCGTACCAAAATGAAGGGAAGCAACATATATCTTACTAGAAACAAGTGGCTCGGTGAATGGTATCCGGGATTGATCGTGCTCCTTGCCTAAAAATCGAGGAAAAATGAGGTAAAAATTCTGTCACAACTGCAAATTGGTAAAATGGTAAAAATGACTTACTTTTTTCCCTATTTATAAGTTTTAAATAATATTTTTACCAAATTAGGGAAATTTTCACTTATTTTTTAATATTTTTCCTCGAAATTGGTAATGTGCATTTACTTGTGCAGTGACAGGTCATATATTCTTGGTGATGGTGATTTATCTTTATTGATTCAATGAGTTTTATTTTATCACTTTTTTAGGCTCATAAAAAATAAAAATAAAAGCGACCCCCTAGAGTCATCTTTAAGCTCTTTTTTGACTCGTAAGAAATGAAAGGATTGTCGAGTACTTGTCGTTTCAAACTCGTTAAAGTAAATGAAATGATGTCTACTAAGTATAGGTTTAACCCTTTTCTGGATTGACATAAACAATTGTACAAAAAAGGAATACCTTAGTCGAACATGGCTAAGAGGTTCTCTTGGATATTGTTTTCTACCTTTTCGGGTTCAAGAGATGATTTAAGAAAAGGGGCCTTTGGAGTTTTCTTTTTCACCATGACAAGATAAAGTTTCTCCTTCCTAGGACTCGTAAAACTTACTAGGATGGATTCATCCAAAGGATGAACTTATATGACAAGTATATGCTATCCCCTTCAAGCTTGAGATAAAAAATATATGGGATACTCGCCATAAATGGTGAGGGAGAAAGTTAAAGTGATCATCTCTTGTATTTTGTAAAAGAAGCCTATCACTCTTGAACATGACACTCATCCACTGCTCATGTCGAGTTTGGGATATCCTCACTTGGTCACTTGCCTTCCTGGGTTTGGGAAATATATCTTACCTCTCATTTGATTATACCATTTTTTCATCATGACCTCTGATCCTCTGTTGAGTCAAATGCTGCCAAACTCTGGAGTCATGTCATCGATATGTTCAATAGAAGTCCTATCTGTAGTTATTTACTGCTCATACACTCTTTGAATTTATTTCACGGTCTTGGATCACACTTATCTACTCTACTAAATTTTTTTGTTTCATGTCAATGATGTGGGATTCATTATGGCCCTCCTTCGATGGGTCATTTCTTGTCAACTTCACCTCATTATCTGGGAAGATGATCTAGAAACTCCCTTCCAATACCTTAGAACCTGCACGCCTCAAAGCTAAGTTCTTCACATTCGATGACATGTTTACATCATTGAACCACGATTGAATGATCCCATAGTTCTTTGACTTCAGCTTCATTGTTAACATTCGTTGATTGTGTTGATTGTACCTTCAGATCCATTGTCATTATTGGTGGTTTCTCTCTTACCTATTAACATTTTACATCATTGACCAGTAATCAAGTGGTTTTCTATTATGTTCAACTTCGACACATCTATTCACATGTTATAATTCGTACATTGATTGGGCCAAGACAAAGTGCAAGACCTTCAATTCTATTTGATAAAATCCAAGTTGTGTGGAGTTATGAATTATTCATAATTGTACCAGATGGTTGCAACCATACCGTGGATCCATATGAATGATATTTTTTATTTGGATGGTTATGACCATACTAAAAATCCATACACATGATCCCTTCTATTCAGATGGTTGTTTCCATACCACATATTCATGTATTATCATATGCCTATTCATGTATCATTAGGCATGATCATCAAAGACGTCAGATATGTATATGTATATGCTTGATTTGCAGGTCTCCTGATGGTGTTGTTCTTTTCCTTGCACTGACTTGTAAAGCATCTCAATGATCACTCCCTATTCTGCCTTCATGCTTTAGGGGGCATCTGTTACACATTATTTTGTCACACCTCCTGTTCACTTCCTATCCCATATCTCAAAGTGCCAAAACATTGACTATTGTGCAACATATCCATCATGATATACATACCAAAATCTTCCTGAAGAATCAAAGGAAAAATTCCTTGAATCCACTCTAAACCAGGTTAACAAAAAACCTAAATTTTAGCATCAACAAGCTTTACTCCACTGCCTGCCTGTGCTAATGGTAGGTTGCACAGTTATATACTAATGCTGCCAGTGCAGGTTTTGGTATGAAAACCTACACCGAACCTCTTTTGACAGGGTTTCCCAAACTGGAGGAGAAGCTTCATGCACTAGAACCTTCGAGAACAACGAACTAGATATTGGTTGTTGTTGATATGGTTGAGCTCTCCCATTTAGACCTCTTGATCTTATCATCATGGGCTTTCCCCTTGAGATGTGGACCTTCCTCCCTCTTTTTTCGATCCCTAAATCCCTCTTCCTTCCTATATATTTACTCCCTTCCATCCCCAAATGGTTGGTCATTGATTGTTGCATCCCTATGCTAAGCTTATGCTTACATTCTACCCATTCTAGCTTGGAGAAGGAGTGCTTGACGATTCTTTGCTTGGGATTGGACATCCACCAAAAGGAGGTCTCCAACATCAAGGCATAGGTTGTATGCTTCCCTTTTTAGCTCATTAATATATACATCTGATGTTCATTTTGTTGAAAATAGCAACAAGAAATGCTAAAAATAGAAGTGCTAAAAATAGCACTGCTATAAATAGCATTTCAGGATACATTCCAATTTTAGTTAGTCCCTGAACTAAAATTGAGAATTAAAATTAAAATTTGATCTTAGCAGTTGTTTGTAAAATAATTAATTAATTCATATTGAGTTAATTAGTTGTAGGAATTCAAACATGAAGTCTATGTGAAGACATGCAACAATTTCTCCATTGATTGAAGAAGTTATCCTTTGATTAAAGGAGATCAGGATGAGTTGTACTTTGAGTTTTAAGTAGTTAGCTCATTTATCTGAGTTAAGTCCAGTTAGATTAGTTCCAATAGTTTGTGGAACTAATTGTGAGTTCAGTTAGTTAATGCATGCATGCATGTAATTGTTGTACTTCAGATAACTGAATATTCTCTCACAAATAAATCATGCATGTTAGTTCAGTCAGAGACCCAATTGAGATCAGATGATGGGACAATGTACTATCAGTTGTAGGGATATTCCATTGAGGATGTCTCTTGCATGTAGAAGGAATTCATTCCTTGGAGATTGCACAGTTACTTTTAAGTTTGATGATTGTGTGATGAGGCCAATTCACATAGGTGGCAACATTGGACCCTAAGAGAAACTACATAAGGAAATAGGAGGCTTGGAGTGCTGAGGGAAGGCATATCTTGTGTCTATTCAGTCTGTGAGCTGTATTGAGGGATTGCACTGAGAGTAGGATATCTTGTGAGCTAGCGCTTTGTGTAATTCAGACATATCTCCACTTGTATGATAATACATAGATCAGGGTTTTTAGGTGAGGCTTTCCCTAGAGTATTCTTCTGTGTTCATGTGTGATTGCTTTCTCATTCTCAGTTATATGTGTTCTATTTGATCTTGCTCAAAATCTATTAAGCTTCTGTAAGTTTGTAGTAGAAGTAGATCATGTATTTTGCTTTAGTATATTGCATAATCTGTTGATCTACGGTGGGAAATTCTACATGGTATCAGAGAAAAGGTGATCAAAGCTAAGAACAATATACAAAGAAGGGAGAAGTTTGAAGTTTCAAGTACCTGATTATAGAATTCGAATTCTTATCACATCTCAAATTTCCCCAATGGCGTGCAACAATTTAAGACTCGAGTATGCTCTTCATGGCATCTCGAATTATATAGCCTAGAAGGATCACATGGAAGAAGTATTAGAGGACAATGGTCTAAAGGACTTCATTGATCAAGAAGTCCCCAATCCGGTAGCAGCTAATGCTAAAGAATTGGCGGAATGGAAGAAATGTGTGGCTAGAGCGAGGAGAATCCTCCTGGAGGGAGTTTGAGACCACATTGTCTCAAGCCTACATGGGAAGGAGACACCATTTTCAATGTGGAAAACATTGAAATATCTATATCAGAACAATAGTGATCAGAGGAAGATGGGATTGAAAGACAAGCTTCAGAAAATCAAGTGTGAAAAGGGTGACACGATCTCTACATATCTGAACAAGCTCACCACCTGCAGGGATGAGCTTGGAAGTCTATGGATCACGACAGCCGATGATGACATGGTGAGTTTTGCTCTCCTTGGTCTTCCTAAGAGTTGGCATAGCTACAAAGACTCGGTTAATGGAAGAGAGAAACTACCAAATTGGGAACAAATTTGGTCAGATCTGATGCAAGAGGAGTTAAGAAGAAGCACCAGAGATGGATTTTCAACAATACAAGATGATGAAGAAAATATAGCCTTAGCGATTAAGGTGAGGAAAGGGAAAGAGAAGGCATCCCATCCCAAATCAAGTTCTTCCCATGGTGGGAAGAAGTTTGACAAATCAAAAGTATGATGCTTTCATTTTCATGAGGTGGGCCATTATGCTACAAATTTTCCATAGAAGAAATCCAAGAAGGGATCAAATGGTGAGGCATTGGCATCATAGTTCGAATTAGATTTCTCACTCATCACATGCGTGGTTTCGTCCATGGTGGGATGTGTTTGGTACCTGGATAGTGGAGCTACTTTCCACATGTCCAATGACAACAATCTTTTCAGTACCTTGGAGGAGAAGGATCTCCATATGCGGATCGAGATGGGAGATGATGGAAAGTACCATGTTTCAGGTGAAGGTAAGGTTGTGTTTCAGAGGCAGCATGGAGCTCCTCTCACCCTGATTGATGTAAAGTATTTACCAGGTCTGAAGAAGAATCTTGTGTCTGTCGCTATGCTAGAAGACAAAGGCTATGATGTAGTATTTAGTAAAGGAAAGGTATTCCTGAGGCATATCGGTACTGGATAGACAAAGAGGATTGGGATTCGAGTAAAGAATATTTACAAGTTGGAGGTAGATGACTATGTTGCATTGAGTTCCAAAGTAGAGTTGGTGCAAAGCCAAGATGTTGGTGAGCTATGGCATAGAATATTGGGCCACTTGCACCATGGGGCCTTCAAGATCATGCAACAAATTTCTAGTGGACTTCCCAAGGGAAAACTAGAGTAAACAGAGACATGCAAAGGTTGTACCTTGCATAAGTATGTGAAATCTTTCTTTTAGGATCGAGACAGTAGAGCTGGAGCAATCCTGGAGCGAGTTCGCACAGATGCGTGTGGACCATTATCTACAGCCTCCACCGCTAAACAAAGGTACTATGTTATTTTTATCGATGATTTTTCTTGTAGATTTTGGATCTATTTTATGCTAAAGAAGGATCAGACCTTCTTCAAGTTTTGTGAGTTTAAAGCCTTGGCAGAGGAAGAATCTAGAAATAAAATAAAAGCCTTGTGTAGCGACAATAGTGGAGAGTATGTCTCCCAACAGTTTAAGGACTTCTGCGTTGCAAAAGGAATTAAATGGGATTTGATGGCACCCCATAACCCACAACAAAATGGGGTGGCCGAAAGGAAGAACAGGTCAATTGTGGGAGCAGCTCGAGTGATGTTGCATGACCAAAGCCTACCACTTCATTTGTGGGTTGAGGCATGCAATATAGTAGTATACTTGTAGAATAGAAGCCCGCACCGTGTACTGGGAATGAAGACACCTATGGAGGCCTCTTTCTGAGAAGCGACCAGATCTGAATCACTTCAGGATATTTGGATCATCGATTTATTGCCATGTGACCAAATATGCCCGAAAGAAGCTACATCCAACAGTTGAGTTGGGGATACTTGTGGGGTACATTGATACACCCTAAAACTATCACGTGTTCCTACCTACAGTCAGAGGACAGTGGCACGCAGAGATCTGAAGTTCGACGAGCAAAAAACCATGTAAGTATCACTCGAGAGCGAGCTCAAGATGCATGTAGAGGAGGAACTTTTAGTTCCTAAGGAGGAGGAGCCTCATATTGATGCGGAGTAGCCGCATGCAGAGGATCTGGGAGTGGAGACATCCACTCATGCTGAGTCTTCCATAGATGGACAGAAACACTCAAGGGAAGTTGACATGTTGATGATGGATGCATGAGAGAATGTGGGACAACCATCTTCTCAGTGCAAATAGAGGAGATCACCCAAGTGGTACATTGGTTACATGGCCCTGGTTAGGGAGTGTGTAGAGTTTGAACCTTCTTCTTTCAAGGAAGCAGTACAACAACCAGTCTGGGTTGATGTAATGGTAGAGGAGTATGACTCTATAATTTAGAATAGTGTGTGGGATGCTGTCCCAAGACCTCAGGACAAGTCAGTGATGAGTTCCCGATGGCTTTACAAGGTAAAGTAGGCAGCTGATGGTAGTGTTGAGAAACATAAGGCAAGGTTTGTTGCCCATGGTTTCTCATAGGTCGAGGGGATCAACTACGATGAGACCTTTCCTTTTGTAGCGAGGTACTCATATATTAGATCGATGTTGGCACTATTAGCTTAGATGGGTTGGAAGATGCATCAGATGGATGTGAAGACTACGTTCCTCAATGGGAAGATTGAGGAAGAGGTGTACATTGAGAAGCTGGAAGATTTTGAGACCTTCGACCATAAGTCATATGTGTGCCAACTCAAGAGGGATTTTTACGGGCTGAAGCAAGCACCTCATGCTTGGTACACTAGGATCGAGAGCTATTTCACCGGGTTGGGCTTCACCAAGAGTGAAGCAAATGCTAACCTTTACCACATCATGGTAGAAGGTAAGCCAATGATCATTGTTCTTTATGTGGATGATTTGATTTTGACAGGGGATGATCAGTTGATTAAGTCTTGCAAGGGGGACCTTGCAAGAGAGTTTGAGATGAAAGACATGGGTCTTATGCACTACTTTCTAGGCATGGAAGTGTGGCAGAAATATGGGGAAATATTTGTGTCTCAAGGGAAGTATGCCAATGAGATACTTAGGTGATTCCACATGGAGAAGTGCAATCCCATGTAGACTCCTCTAGCTGGTAACTAGAGGAAGGAGGATGCTACCTCAGGTGAGTTAGTAGCTTCTACTATTTATCGGTAGCTGGTGGGTTCATTGACGTATCTAGTGAACAAACGAGCAGACTTATGCTTTGTGGTGAACTAACCGAGTCAAGCTATGGTTCAGCCTACCAAGTTGTTTTGGAAGGCAACGAAGCATGTGCTGAGATACCTCGGAGGCACATCTCAGTATGCATTGTGGTACAGATGGACAAAGGGAGTGAAGCTTCAGGACTTCACAGATGCAGATTAGGCAGGGAGTCCATCAGACTAGAAGAGCACTTCTGGAGGAATCTTCAACCTTGGTTTAGCTACAGTTTCTTGGTACAGTAGGAAACAGAGGTCAGTTGCACTTAGCTCACAGAGGCTGAATACATGGCTGCCAGATAAGCAGCATGTCAGGCCATTTGGATGTGGAAGATTCTAGTGGGATTGTTTGGTCAGAGGATGGATCCAACTATGGTCTACTGCGATAATCAGAGTTGTATCAAACTCTTTCAGAATCCAATATTTCATGACAGGGCCAAGCACATCGATATCCAGTACCATCATTTTGAGACTGTGTGGTGAAGAGGATCATGTTGTTGCTGTATGTTTCGATTGAGGAACAGGATGCAGATATTTTGACTAAGGCATTATCAAAATGCAGGTTCGAGTTCCACAGAGATAGGATTGGGATGACTGATAATCCCTTTCTTGTTGGAAGGGAGTGTTGAAAACAAAAATAATAAATGCTAAAAATAGCACTACTATAAATAGCATTTCGGGATACATTCCAATTTTAGTTAGTCCCTGAACTAAAATTGAGAATTAAAATTCGAATTTGATCTTAGTGGTTGTTTATAAAATAACTAATTAATTCATCATGAGTTAATTAGCTGTAGGAAATCATACATGAATTTTATGTGAAGACATGCAACAGTTTCTCCATTGATTGAGGAAGTTATCCCTTGATTAAAGGAGATCAGGATGAGTTGTACTTTGATTTGTAATTAGTTAGCTCAGTTATCTAAGTTAAGTCTAGTTAGATTAGTTCCAATAGTTTGTGGAACTAATTGTGAGTTCAGTTAGTTAATGCATGCATGCATGTAATTGCTGCACTTCAGATAACTGAATATTCTCTCATAAATAACTCATTTATGTCAGTTCAGTTAGAGACCCAGTTGAGATCAGATGATGGGACAATGTACTATCAATTGTAGGAATATTCCATTGAGGATATCTCTTGCATTCAAAAGGAATTCATTCCTTGGAGATTGAGTAGTTACTTTTGAGTTTGATGAGTGTGTGATGAGGCCAATTCACACAGGTGGCAACATTAGACCCCAAGAGAAACTGTGCAAGGAAATAGGAGGCTTGGAGGGCTGAGGGAAGGCATATCTTGTGTTTATTTAATTTGTGAGCTGTATTGAGGGATTGTACTGAGAGAAGGATAGCTCGTGAGCTAATGCTTTGTGTAACCCAGACATATTTCCACTTGTATGATAATATAGAGATCGAGGTTTTTAGCTGAGGCTTTCTCCAAAGTATTATTCTGTGTTCATGTGTGATTGCTTTCTCATTCTTAGTTATATGTGTTCTATTTGATCTTGCTCAAAATCGATTAAGCTTCCGCAAATTTGTTGTAGAAGTAGATCTTGTATTTTGCTTTAGTATATTGCATAATCTATTGATCTATAGTGGGAAATTCTACACATTTTCCATAATTATGTATATGTTTATGCTTATAGCTTAATACTCCTTAATCTATTAAGTATTTTATGTTTGATGTATGTTATATATGCTCTTGTATTTTGCATAGCTCTTTGATCTTCCTTACAGGTACTCGGACGTGAAGAACAAGTAAAGAGTGAGGCCTGGAGCGAAAGATTCAAAGTCATCTCCAAAGGTTTGAGCAATTAGCATCATAGCAAGGTAGGTTTCTCCTTCTCTCTGCATTTTCTAAACATAAACTAGGAAAGTGTATGTTAGCTTGTTTATTTTGTTTCTAGACCCACTCATTGGGCTAGAGGGATCGCTTCTATCCACAGAGGGGATTTACCTTTACAACACTCCCCCTCTTAATTCAATAGTTATTGCTAGATACTTTGCTAAAAAAAATAGAGGTTCCAAAGCCATGAAGAATAAGGTAAAAAGAAAACTTCTCATTGAATTCCTTGTACTAAGGAGAGAAAATGATAGACTACACAAAAAAGTGCAAAAATATGAGAATATAATTGGAGTCTTGTAGATAGTTTCATAAAGCTCGTGGAAATAAATTTGTAGAGAAACTTGGGATTGTCGATAGGAAGGAAGAAGCCCAAAACGGTAAAATTAAAACTGATTTTGTACCTGTGCTTATTGAAGCAGGTGTTTAGATTTATGTTGTTCTTGTTTCTACCAAAGAAGGAACCCAAACTGATTCTACACAAATTTTTATTGAAGAAGAGGTTCAGAGTGATCCCCCTCCTACTCTTATAGAAGTTGAGACTCAAACCAAATTTGTACCTATTTCTATTAAGAGAGCAACACAAATGGATTTTGTGCCTCCTTATACCCCGTTGATTGTAAATGCTACAATAAGGGTATTTAATTAAACTATGGCAGAAGATAAGGAGACCATAACTAGATGTCAAAGGGAAGTGGTGCCTCAGAGAGAATACTAGAAGTTACTTCAACAGTTCCAGGCACTAACTACAATAGAGGATGAAACTTATGGAAAATTAAGGGTTGCTAAAAAAAATCAGGTTTTAAAGGAACACATTTGTAAGATCACATAACATAGAGATAAAATTTGTTCTATCTACTTTGATGCCTTATCATGTAGGTCTCAAACTCGAAACTATGCTCTGTTTTCACTTGAACAATACCTGTTGCTCAAAGCCAAGGCTATGAAATGTGTCCAACAACATGAATTTAACAATGTGTTGGATTTCATCACTGCTTTTCATAAGAAAGATGAACAAACCATGTATCTCTTGTGTGAGTTTTATATGTACAACTTTTTTTTGGAAGAATAGGTAAATTAAAATTTTGTCCCATTCATTGGAGATGTCCAATTCCAAACATTCATATCATTTGCATTAAACCAGATAAAGTGGGAAAAATCATATCACACTTTTAAGAGAAGAGAGCATAATATTGACTTCTCGGTTAGGGTTGAACCAGAAAAGCCCTTTACTACACTTTTATGCCATAATGATTTTATAGAGAAAACCAATGTGTCTTCTTCACTTGGGAAAATTCATAATGCGGTATTGCACTGAGGATGGGAACACCTAGAATACATCAGATATGAAGCTATTGATGAAGCCAAGATGAGATGGAAAGTGAGATATAGTGAAATAAAAAATAGGGAAACATTTGGCTTGTATAAATTCCAGTAATATACATCTAGAGTGCAAGATTATATTGACATTGTAAGGGAAGTTGGGGTCAAATGGATGGGATGCATGTATAGGTGTCCACTAATATGGTGTCCTTAGTCTTATTACAAGTCTGATTATGAGTTGTCTAAAGTAGGTATGTATGTAGCCTTCCAAGAAATCAAAAGAACGAGTGGATTCAAGCTCATAGGAGAACTCTATGAGTCCTACTCATTAACGTCTTTACATATTAATCATTTGTTTGCAAGAGGACATGTAAAAGGGTTAATTGGGGGGTGATGTGGGGTCTCACAAATGCCATAATTCATTTGTCCCGTTTCTTAGTTTCAATAATGCTTTCTTATATTTTACTTATATTTTCGATATATCAATTTGCATACTATAGACTTTTGAAGAGATTAAATTGTTTTTTTCACTTTGATCTGCTAATAAACCAATTCACTTTTAAAGTGTTATTTTCTCATGATCAGATCATTATTGTAAACAGGGTTTTTGCAAAAACTAGAATTCGATGTTGTTTCTTGATCTGCTCCTAGTAGAATCAGATAACGTGATGTTTTCTCTGCTAACTATAGCAAAACAAGTGAGGTCATTTCTTATTTGCCGAGACTATTTGGGGAAAATCCCTTGGTTCTTTCATCTGGCACATATTAAGGCCCTTTTGTTACTGAAAATAAGCATCCTGAGAATCTTTATATTCTCAAGGTTGCTCTTTGTTGAGATATTTGTTGTTTTTATCATTTATGAGTATAGTATAAAGATGGGGAGTTATGTCTTGAATGTGATATTTTTGGATGTAATATTTTTGATACACATTTGATAAACTTGTGGAAGCACTATAATCATGTTCTTTAGAATATAATGCAATTTTTTGTTATCAAGAGTTAGTTTATTGTTCTGATTTCTCTTTCAAGAGAGTCTGATTCTAGTGGTATAGGCCTACTCATGGAAGAGGCTTTTTCTTTAGCTATATCACTAGTTCCACATTTTCTTATTTGATGTCAATTATCTATCTGTTACATTAATTTCGAAATTGAGTGCTTTATTTGGTAGTTGTAACATTGGTTTGCAGAGATTTTTCTTCGGATAAGTTAGTTGATGATTCCTATTTATTTTGTAATATTTTGTGAAGGTTTTCATTGGATGTTTAATATTTCAACAATAGTTTAGTGTATTTTCATGTTATTTGTTTCTTTCCATTACACAGAATATAGTTTATTTTTGTTGTTTCTTCGATTATGAGAATGTTGTTTATTAGGTAGTAGCTTAGCACAAGACAAATTTATTTGTTGTTTCTTGTAAAGCGTAATTAGGATTTAGTATTTTTATATGATTTCTAAGAGATATAAGTTTATTGGTAATTAGATATTTCAAATGTGTGTTTAAGCTAGGAGTTGATTCCTTTATTGTTGTCACTTTGGTTTTTGTTCTAGTTAGCTTGTAGAACTATCTCTTGCATAGACTTTTAAGACAACCTTGGAATAGCCAGAAAAAACCTCACGTTGACAATTTAATATGTGATATTTAGTTTCTCCATTAGCATAATTAATGGTCCCAACACTAAGACCCAAAGGGATGCATCTAATGGTGTAACAACCCTGATAAAAAAATCCATGTAATAAAGTTAATAAAGGAAAAATGATAACCAAGGTCATGTGACACATATGCCAAGATGAATGTAGGGAAAAACATCCAAGTGGGTGTTCATTTGGTTTATTATGGATAAGAGGAAATTGGCAAAGGAAATGGCTAAGGCTTTGAAAAGGTAAGTGGCATTAATTGGCATTTTATTTATTAAAATAATGTAAATTAGGAGAAAAGGAAGGTGAAAGGTCACATATTTGCATGACAAGGAAATTGAAGGAAAATAATGGAAAATGAAGAAAATAGAGGCCTCATTAATAAAAAGGATTTTGAAGACCATTTGGTATCTTTTGACAGTTCTATGCTGGAGCTCTATCTCTATTCTTTCTCACTCTTAGACACTTAGATTTTTTTTGGAGCACCTCCACATCGGATCAAGAACAACAAAGGAAGGAAAATGGAAAAAACTATCAAGTAAGGAAGAGTAGGATCAAGCATATACAACATTATTACTTGCATGTATCAATTTACATGTGTGATTTTCTTACTAGATTTTCCATGCATGGTACACGTATGCATGTATTTGGTTCTCTTGCTCTCATTGGCATGGGCTTCTCCAAGTCTGATAGTGATCATCAACCTTTCCTTTCCATTTACGGATAACCATGATGTGATGGTGGTTTCTATTATTTTGTTGATTTGGATTGCAGATGGGCTCAAAGATAAGTGAGAAGGTATATGAAAAGAACACAAGGCCTAGGAATCCCTAGATTGGAGAAGGTGGGATTGCGGTAAATCTGAATTTTGTGTACCTCGGTGGGTCTAAGAATCCTCAACTAGTGAATGGCAGGATATGCAATAAATCCTAGAGTTGTGTGCCCTTAATCAGGCCGATGAATCCTTGACCGTTGAATGGCAAGATATACGGTAAATCTTGGAGGGTGTAGTCTTGATCAGGCTTAAGAATCCTCGACCGATGGATGACCAAATATACAGTAAATCTTGGAGACTGGAGTCTCGATTAGGCAAATGAATCTTCGACTGATGAATGGCTAGATATATGGTATAGACTAGAGAATATGAGGCATCCAAATTCTTCACAATGTAGGTGGAGAGATTCATAGGCATCCATGCTTGTTTAGGGCTTAGTGATTTGGTGGTGATTGTGGTAAAGCCTGGTTGTATTGATGAGGGTTCGGGCCTAGTGATCTGGTGGGTATTGTGGTAAATATTGAGGAAGCACTGGTTAGTTTTGTTTTGAGTCCCACATTCATCTTTGGAATATGGCACGTGGGTGATTGACTAAAAGAAATATTTGGTTCAACCCAATATATGGTCGGGTGGTACATTGAAGTACCAAACCTGGTTGCATTTTGCATATGTTAATAAGAGATCTTTTTCTCTTGTGTTCCATGTGTAAATGTACTTGTTGTTATGTGGCTTTAATAGTTTTTATATCGTTAATGTACCTCTACTTATTTTTTGGTTACAAGTTTGTTTTATGACAAACTTGATGTATGGATCTTATCATTTTTTTATTAGAAAATGAATGAATAACGAATATATGACATAATAGATGATAATGCAACTATTGTGATGAGGCACCAATGCTTCTTTATGAATCTCAAATATGCATGAGATCCCTATCTTCAGATGTGTGTTTATGACCTGTAGATTTCATGTTCATGATATGTTTGACGGAATGTATGTCATGGCTAGGCCTTGTTAGGTCAATTTATTGTCCAATATTTGTATGGAAGGCTTTGTAATTATGTCATTCATGGTTCTGGAAAGTTTCATCAATTTATGGGCAGAGGTCTAGATCCTAACCTAAAAAGTGGCTTAAATTTGACAATCATAGGAACAGAATTGTGTGAAAAATACTGCATTCGCTCCCTTGTAGGAATCATGTGTGCAACTAAAATGTTTCAGTCAAACAAGGTAGTGTTGTGCCAATGTCTAGGAGATTAGCTAACTAAAAAAAAGAGGTTTAATTCAGGGTTTGGGCACCTGGAAGGGTGGTTTATCCCTTGGTGGCCCTGTAGCACCTAATGGGGAAGTCATTAAGGATTTTTGTTTTTTGATTCCACTTCCTTATGGTGATCTAGGACGTTGAATCATATCATAGTAACTCCTCATCACATATTTACCCCAGTAGGCTGGTAACTTGGGTAAATGTGGGAAGACGGTGTTACAAAGTGGCATCAGAGCATGGTTCAACACTTCAATTGGATGGGCATAATGTGTTTTTCATGCATACATGTTAGGTGCATATGTTTTATTTATGTTTGGGGACTATTTTCTCGTTGTGTATATATGGTGGTGGTCATTTTTTCCATTGTGTTTCCATGTGGAAGTTGATGATGTTGCTGTTGTGATGTGTTTGTCATGAATGCATGTCAGTTGTATATGCATATGTTATGCATGTGGGTGTCTATATGTTGTTCTGCTTGAATTGTCATTGTTATAGTTCTCGTGCATGATGTCATTGTAGGAATTTTAGGTTATCATGATGTTGATGTATTGATTGAGATAGAGTAGGAGATGTAGATCATCAAAGCGAGGTTGCATCACTACACATAGGGGTAAGTGAAGATCATCATACATGTCTTTTTGGTGGGTATGCATGTATGTGGTTAATGGTTGTTATAAGAATTAGGGTTATGTACATGTCTGTCAATCTATGGTTGTGTTGTAGCTACTACAAGAACCCTCCAAAATTTCGAACCTTCAAAATCTTGGAGCCCCTATACCATCCCTGTGATTGTTGCCTATCCTTGAAACCTCTTTAGTTAACCTAAATCCTTTTAATCCCAACACAATCCTAACTCCTGAAAACCTTCAAAGGCTTGCCTAAGTTGTGGGTCACATCAAAACAACAATTATGAGCCTAAAAATCGTGACCATATGACCTACCCAAATTTCTAATTAAGTCAAGTCCCTAGGTCACACGAAAAATTTCGCGACCTATCACAACCATGAAATTTTGTGACTTTGTGACCTCTCTAGGTTGCAAGGTCATAGGGTCACACTCTTTCCTTTCCAAGCACCTTGCAACCAGTGAAACTTTTCTACTCTATGAAACCTTGAGGTTGCAAGGTCATAGGGTCATAAGGTCATGAGGTTGCAAGGTCACAAAAGGTTTGAAATCTTACCTAGTGAGAAATTGCGATCGCCACGACCCCACACATGTGACTAAGACTTATAAATACTTGGGCTCACTAGTCATTGGACAATTCAGCTTGGTCGCATGAGGGAGAAAGAGGCTCAGCAACTTGAAGGAGGCATGTGACCCTATCAAGTAGGTGACTCTTCCCCTTCCTTGTTAATATTTGTCTCTTGCCATTTGACCTCCTTTTTGTGGAGGTAAATCCACTCTACGGATAGAGGCGATCCCTACTAGCCCAAATTGGGTCTAGCAACAATCAAACAATGCTACCATGCAAGTTCCTAATTGCAATTTAAAGACCAATGATGAGGGCCTACCTGGATTCCAATGCTAGTACTTGTAGAAGAGTTGATGCTCCCGTTCCTTTGCTCCGACCGGTCACGATCCCCACGATATCCATGAATGGACACCTGCACATGCAAAGAATGACACAAAAACAAGCATAAAATCCAGTGGATGCAACTATATATCAGTTAGAAAGGATATAACTCATCATCATTATGAAAGACAATAAGAGTGGAACCATAATAATAGTCATCTTTTATTGATAAACAAAGAAGAATACAACCATAGTTCTGACGTCAAATCCTCCTTTGGTTGGGTGATTAGCAGCACATGTCTTGCAAAGCTTGTTGGGAATGGGAAGAAGCCTCTCTCTCCTTGGTTATTTGGACAAGAATCTCCTTACTTTAGATTTAGACTTATGGGAATGAAGAAGGCTTCTTGCAGCATGAACTTGACAATTCTCAATCTTTAGAACTCCGGAACTAGCTTGTCAAAGGCAAAAGGACAAGCTTTTATAGATAGAGGAGGAGGAGTTAGGATCATCCAAAATATTCATGGGATTGGCTTTATCACTAAGAAGCTTCCATGAGAGGTGGCAAACAACTTCTCCTCTATCGAGATTCGAATTCAAACAAAACCAACTCAATATAGGTTCAGTTTAGGAGTGGGTTAGGATGAATCTTCGGTTGTTGGTTTGTTAAAAACACTACCCATTTTGTCTGGTGCGAGTGTGACTCTGAGACAAAGTGCCAGCTGGCGTGCCCTCTTTGGAGGATTGCCCCCATTGGCGCGAATGTTGCACAGTGAAACGGCGGCAATGGAAAAAGGGTTGTTTTTATGTTTTTTTTGCAGGAGATGTCTTCAGGGCAAATGAAGTTCATACTTAGGGGAATGCAATGCAAGTGTTTACAGGTCATGTCACTTCTCACAGGTCCCAGAATGATTCCTCCAAGGTGCAGGAGAAGGGCCAACAAGGACGGTGACAAATTGCTGTGTAACACTCCTCTTCCATCCTGACTCTGCATATTCCAAGTAAGAGGGGTTTTATACAAGTCCTACCTCATTGTTTTACTAGAAACCCTTGGCCACTTGGTTTTTCTCTCAAGAGCCCCTTTGATAAGTCAATCTCTCTATACTCATCCCAAATTTGCCTACATTCCTCGAGGACCAAGTCATCTAGTGTTGGGAGTCCCCAAGAGCCCATCTATAGCCTCATTCCCCTCATTGAGGTGCCCTGAGAAGTAGGTCACATGGCTAAAAGTCGTGATAGGCCAATGTATGTGACCTCGCTACCATTGCAACTGTGCGACCCCTGTGACCCATCAATAGTAGCAACCCATGTGATATATGACCTGTGTGACCTAACTTTGTTTTCTAGTCTACCAGTTGCTAAGTCACATACTCATCTTGATGACCTCTATGACCCCACTAATCCTTGCGACCTTGCGACCTACTAAGGACGCCTTCTCCTAGAGATTTGTCAAGGAGTATGGAAGATGTAATTTGTGACTACTATTAGGAGTTATTACTCATGTCATCTCTCTCATCGTGGGATTTTTTGTTTGAAATGATAGGTGACATTGATCTTGAGTGTATCTCGATCTATTCATTGACGAGATGGAACCTCCAGTAGTGAATTTTGCACACAAAATCTTAGAAAGTAGTGTATAGGAGGTTCACCAGGCCCCTCCAACCCCCATCTATAGAGTCATCGCTTGCAACATTAACAAGAATAATAAGATCTCCTGGTACGATATCTACGTTGAGTTATCTAAATAAGACATCCCTAAAGACCAGTAAGATTTCCAGGTATACATCAACATTAAGAGGTCTAGACTCCACAAGGTGGCCTCACACCCCTGAGTATTTCCATGCACCGAGACCATTGGCTGGATAATACAAAACACTAATACAGATTGATGGGTAGTAAGGGACTACACAAGTGCAACATTTGCAACAATCTCCTCATAAGACATCACTTCTTATTATAGGTTGCCCGAGAAGGAGGAAGCATTCAATACCCAATGATTCTCGAGATTTGTAATTCCAACCAAGGATATTTTGAGGGAGTGGTGGCAATTCTTGTCCAAGTTTTGAGTCAGGAGTGACAAGATATACAAGATGGATGGGCTGAAAATGGTTTATCAACTTATTGCCTCTATGATGAATCATTTGTATGCTAGGGCCTATAATTGACATCTTCCATGGGACATGGGTTTCCATCATGTACATTATCGCCGCCAAGGGTACAATTTCCAATTGGGCCAACATATTAGCTTCTTCATTAAGGAAAAATAAATTAGCATCTAAGAAGCTTAAGTTAGACCAGCCATATGAGTTTTATATGGCATCATACCTCCTAGATGCAGTTTTCGGAAGGTGTCATTTTGACCACTGGCATTATAACTAGACGACAGCTGCAGAAAAACTGATACATCAACATTACAAGGTTTTCTAGAACACCGACTATAAGGGTATCCTCGACACAATCTCTGAATTGTTTATCACCTCGTCATATCAGGTGATTTTTGAGGAAGATCCCCCTTTCATGTCGAAAAGGGCCGTGGAGAATATCACAGAAGTGGTGCACTAGTTCCCAATTCGAGAGGGTACATTTGTCAGAGTTTTTGGTTCTTATAAGACCCCTCATGCACTTCCTCAATTTTCCATGGATAGGTTACTCATGCAGGAAGTGTGCTATCATATGACCTAAGGATTTTCATAGGCCCTAACCAAAGGAAAGAAGAATCATTGGCCTGCATTCCCTCTCATTATTGAGGCTTACATAGTTGAGAACTTTAAGGCAATGGAGGCAAAATATGAAGAGGTAAAGGGGTATCATTTTGTGACTGTAAACTACCTTAACTATGACCATGAAAGGGTAGTAGTGTCACACTGCAAAAGGGCCAACTTAAATTTGTCATATCCACATTCCAAGCATGGTCACGAAGACAAGAGCGAGAATTAGTACAATTATACTAGGGAATTCAGCCCCAACGAGCAACATGAAAGAGATGATGAAAAACCTAAACATTCCCATGAAAATGTGAGCCTTCAAGAGAGATTAACTTCTCTAAAGAGGAATAAGGAGAAGAAAAAGGAGACAAGGAAGCTCAAGAAACAAATGTATAAAGAGATAGAAGATCCCCCAAGTGACCTAGATGAAGGGGAAGATGATAAGGTATTGGAACAGAGGAATATGACCTTGGTGAGGAAGAAGCAAGAGATAAAAAGGAAAAGAGAGGAAGAAATGAAATGGTTGCAGGATTCAGGTGACCAACAAATCAAGGACCAACTCGAGAAAATTAAGTGGCTTGAGGAAGAAGAAAGGAAGAAGCAACTAGAAGATGAATGGTTGAAAAAGCATGAAGAACAAAAAGTCAAAGAAGAGGAAGAGAGAGAGAGGTTGGAGCAAAGGGAGTTGCATAGGTAGGACAAGGAGCTCAAGAAGAAGTAAGAGCAAGAGGAAATATAAAAAAATAAACTAGAAGAGGAAAAAAGGAGGAGGGTAGAGGAAGAAAAGCGTAGAGAAGAAGAAGAGAGATTATAGAAGAAACAGGAAGAGGCCTACAAGAAAGCTCAATTGGAATCTAAAAAACAAGAACAGTATAGTGAGAAAGTTGAGCTAACTCCACTAGATCTTTCGTCATCTACTCCCATCACTGAGGGACACCTTCCTCTCAAGGAACTAGGCATTCCTGAGGAGGTCGAAGATGAAGTGTTGGACCTGACCAAACTCAGTTTTGATTGGGTCAATTTAAAGATCATGAAGGGAAGGAGAAAGTGTTATGCCAAGAACCCTACAGAGCCTCTATTTGTGACCACATAAAATGAAATTGTCATAGACACAATAGGTAATCCTAAGTTTATTGCCTCCACTAGGACTTCTTTTGTGACCACGACTGAGATGGACATTGGTAGGATGAGAAAGAAAATCGTGGAACTCCAAAACAATCTTTATGCATCTAAGGAGAGTGTTGTGAAAGAAGAAGAAGATAAAATGGGAATGGTAGAATAAAATGAAGGACTCTATTTGATTCACTCTAGTACAAAGGAGTTATAGGCCACAATCAAAGATGAAGCTGAAACACTTAGGGGAGCCATGGCGATGGGTTATCAAGAGATGTCAAAACTTCATCATACTATGGCCCCCATTATAGCCATACAAACTAACATAAAAGAAATGTTTTCCATGCTAATGGAGGCCATCACATCTTTGGATAACATTAATCAGTGGACCACCAAGTATCCAGAGGCACCGATGGTACTCCCAAAGACATATTGGATCACCACACAGAATGACAAAGTTCTACTCCTCATCAAGGTCACATAATGGGAAAAACTAGCCAGAGATGTAGATAAAGTTTTGGCTTCCTACAGGCATATTTCGAGTGGTTTGGAGTTAGTGATTTGAGAACCATGGGGTTCCTTCTATTGGGGTGGTTGGGAAAGTAATGAAGCAAGAGGACATCTCATAGGAGGTTGAGGCATTTTCTTGATATCTATAGGCAAGTTGCTGACTTAGATGAATTGTAGGTTACAGAGGAGAACATCATATGATACCTGGTGGAACTGGTGAGAATGTACACAAAGATGATGACCTTAGCCAATTAGGTTAATAGTTAAAGAAGAACTCTCATCTTAGATGCCCTCGAATGTCTGCACACGCATGACGAGGAACAACTAAAGATAACCCCCATAGCTTCTGAATACAAGCTCTGGCACACTTACTTCATGGAGAAGTTACATTTAGACATTCCCGAATTATCTATTGTTAAGTTGGTAGGATAGGATTTTCTCATTTTGTTAAAAATAGAAAGATAGAATATAGTAGGACAAATTAGCGACCTAAAGAGTCATAAGGAAGCCTAAAAGTCATGAGGAAGTCGAAAGACCATGAGGAAGGCCAAGGGTCAAGGGTAGACAAAACATCACCCTATTTTCTAGAAATACACCCTCATGGCATATTGTAAAGGACTTTTAGCTTGGTATTATTTTGGTACGTATTATTTTGAGAGGTTGTGCTCTTCTAATAAATGCAAGGAGTAATAGTTTTTTTCCACTACTGGATTGGATGAATACTTTATATTGCGATGGCATGGATATTATTATCTCGATGAATCAAAAGTTTGTATTAGCTTTTGATGTGAAGTATCCTCGTGTATCTTGTTGTGCTATGAATCCAGTTTGCAACACATGGATGGTATATGATATACTATGCTTATGTTGATGAACTATTTTATTGATATTGGCATAATTTTATTGTAGATTGTGCACTCACTTTGTTTTTTAACGTTTAGCCATTTTGGACTCGTTCATAGTTTTTAAGTGTATTCTTTAGTTATGTGTGATCTTATTTGAAGTTTTTCTGACAATTCTTTAATTAAGATTCATGTTGTGAAGTTCTAATATTGCTATTTATGGTATTCGTGTTATCGAACCTTCATCACTTTCTCTCTTGTGTTTGTTGAAGTCTATGTGTCCTGCCTAATCGATATTCCACTTTTAATCCTAAGAAAACTTCAACCACCCATACAGAAGCTAGGCATACATACCGGATGAGATCCCTAAACCAAATGGTGTAGAGTCTTGTTGGGATTTTGCAATAGGGAGATCCCCTTGTTGTTGGCAAAGAATTCTAGCCCCTCAATAGATTTGGCACTAGAAGGAGGGCTAGATGGTCTGCACCAACACATGGCCTCACACAGAAACTTCCCATCAAGCTAGTAATCAACCTCGTCCTTCTTTCCTTGAAACACCTCTTCATCTCGTCTTTGGCCCGCCTTTTGGGAGTCTCTGGCTCAGGAACTCCCAACCTCCTCCACTCGTGGATGCCCCGGTAGGGGAGGAATCTCCTCTCTACGAAGTCAAGTATGATCAGTTGAGGGCTTTGTTCCCTATTACTTGTCTGTTCACTAGAGGACTCAACTGCGTCCTAGCCATTAGCTCCCTATGTAATCTACACACCTCCAGGCCTCACCATACATGTCAATGTGTCCTGGTTAATTCGATACTACATCTAATTAGGATGATTTTGGATGATTAGGTGGATGCTGTAGATAGAATCTTGATTGAGGGGTTGGAAAGCCTCCTAGTATTTGAAAGAGAAGGACCAAGGAGTAAAGTCACAGGGGGTAACAATCAACCCCTACAGGAAGAGACATAGGAAAATAATTATCCAATGTTGGAGGATACTCGAGCCAACAACCAAGCACTGAGGGGAAACATTGAGGTACCCCTAGGGCAAGGGAATGAGGAGAATATCAAAAACTGCATTAATTTTTGCAATGTTGATCCTCCTCATAACGAGTGGATTTTTAGCTTCCCCAAGAACCTAGGAAATTTCATAAATATCAGGAACTTATGAGACTTAGGGAATTTCAGAGTTCCCGGGGGTAATGATGGACAATCTCACCACACTAGTGGGTGTCAGGCACTGAAAGTGATTATGAGGAAAATTCCAATCCTGTCATATTTACTCCCCTGTCGAGAGGCAATCGTTGAAAACCCTTAGCTTGGATGGCCTAATCCCCTTTAGGTATCTGTGGCCCCCTCCAAGATATGCCTCATCACCGTAAGAAGCACCTCCCAAAGTTTGACCCTGAAAAGGGAACCAAAATTGAGGATCATATCAACAATTGTTACCTATCCTTGAAAATGATGAAGGTGCGCCAATACAACGATGTAGCTTGCAGAATTTTCCCTCACACTTTCGAAAATAAAGAAGCAACTTGGTATCCCTCCCTGCTCATGGCATCAATTTGAGCTTGAGAGTAGTTTCAGAAAACATCTCTCGAAATTTTTTTGGAAGACAAGATACCTTCCATGCTCTTGAATGAGTTGAGCACATTGAAGTGTCATAAGAAAGAAAAGGTCAAGGATTTACTAGTGATTTACTACCATCTTAAATAAGTTTCCAATGGATGTGGCTATGGATGATTTTATTACAGTCAACTATTATACTAGGGCCTTGCCACAAGATATCATTTTGTTTGTCAAGTGTGAAGCCAAGGTGACCTTAGTAGAGAATTTCACGGAAGCCCTTGCGGTAGAGAAATATTTTCTATTTATAGGGGACCTTGAACATGACACCGGAGAGGAGACTAAGCCATCGAGAGAGAAAGCCCAAGCCTTGACTAGAAAGTCTAGTGATAATGACAAGGATTCCTTCAACTTTGAGGGGTTAACCAAATCCTTAAAGAAATTAACGAATGAAGTCTATGAATTGAAAAGGAAAATCAAAAAGACTTCTTCAGGAAGTAAATAAGCAAAACCTTTCTTCTGAAAGACAGATAACCCACCCACGAAATCATCTGAAGGCTCCAATATGAATTTCAATGTGGAAGAACTGAGAAAAGATAATTTCTGCACTTTCCACCAAGCCTCTCATTCCAAGAAGACCTTCCCGCAATGGATCCACAACATGACTACTATGGTGACCCAAATCTTAGATGATCAATCCACATGAGAGGATGAGGAAGATTCTAATGACCCAGAAGAAGAAAGCAGACCTCCTAATGAAAATGTTACTTACGTTATTCTAACCTTTGAAATCATCCACGAAGGATAGGTCCAATCCCTCCAAGAAGCTAATGTAGGGGACACTCCCCCCAAGCCTCCAAAGACTTACAACCCCAGGAGCAAGGGGCTAATATCAAATTCTACCTTGGAAGAGAAGAATAAAGCTTTACTAAGGAGGATCTGTCCTCCTAAAAATTCAAGTCGACCATCCACTCCCTCTCCTAAGGTTTCATCTGGTCAAAGCCTAAAGGATGCTTCTGCAAGTGGTAAAGGAAATGCATCCACACCAAACCTTGGCCAAGTCCTCCCTCTCCCCTTAACTCCCATAGGCATCCTTGGAGGGCACCACATCTTTAGACTTGGGGTATAACATCATCGAAGATATGCAGAAGACACAGGCCAACATTTTACTTTATGAGCTTCCCAAGCTAGCCAACTATTCTGAAATAATTGTCAAATCTTTTGTTACCTCTTCTTGAACCAGCAAGGATGCCTTTTTGTCAAAGGATAGCTCTCCTAGTCGGTCCCGAGCATCGGTCGACCTCCAAGCTATTGTTAATGCTATGAATGCAAACTTGAGAGGTTCAACTCCCTTGATCCTTTTCATTTTTGAAATCTTCAACTACAACATGCACAATTTCCCTGTCAACTCTGGTGCGTCAACCAATGCCCTTCCTTTATCAATGTGCAAAAAATTAAACATTCAATCAAAGAAGAAAAATGCCAAGATCGGCCAATTGGATATGTCTCAAGTCCTCGCCATGGGTGAGTTGAACAATGTGATAATTAGGTCATCCTATGACTCTAGAGTACACCAATGCATCAACATAATTTTGGTTTACATCCAAAAGCATGTGGTATGCTACTCAGCAGGGACTCATCGAGTAAACTATAGGGGTATTTTTCCACAGATTGGTCCCACATGTGGCTATCTTACAATGGTAAGAACAATCAGATTAGAGTTAATAGTGAACCTTACATGAAGCATATGGTCATGGATCTCTAGGGCTCAAATTGGATGATTAGTTTTTCTCAAGAATAATCGGGAATGTGTTTTTTGGAAGCATATATTGGGTTTTAGCAAGCCTTTCCATCACGCATCCCACCTGGTACGTAGCTGGAACTTTTGCCTTACCCTCCACCTAATGTGAATAAAACTTGTACTACAAATTTAAATACTCTAGACGTAGATATGACTAGCAATGAAACTTGGACACTATATTATGATGGGTCCAAAACTCACGATGGAGTTGGCGCAGACTGCATCCTTGTGGACCCCAAAAAAACAAATTTTTAATTTCTTGTAGGTTGAAATTCCAATGCACTAATAACGCAAGGAGTATGATGTGCTAATCCTCAGGCTCAATAAAGCCATTGACCTGAAGGTTGAATGTTTGAACGTGATCGGTGATTCTGAAATCATTATAAGCTAGGTAGAAAACACAATTCATTTTCTGTCACCACATCTAAAAAATTATTAGCAAGAGGTATGGAACTTGATCTATTCTTTTAAATCATTCAATATTAATTATGTTCCTAGGTTCAATAACACAGTTGTTGATACTCTAGCTAATGTCACAACCAAGTTTAGACCTTTATGGGATGGATTTTCAATTGAAATTATTTATAAACCTATTGTCCTAGACAATGTAACTAATTTGCACATTTTCAATGATGATCAACAAATATTGGATTTTATGGAAAATATTAAAGTATTTAAAGATGTCGTGATAGAAGAGGAGGAACATGAAAGGACGCTAAAAGAGGAAGTAAACGAGTGCAAGGAAAACCCTATTTCCAAAGTTTTTGTGACATTGGAAAGATTATTAGATCCAGAAAACCATTTCTGGGGCCCATCGAATACCAAAATGCATAGTTCCACACTTTAACATGAGAAAATTAACCTCAACACTAAGACCAGCCTCAAATTCATCAACTTGGGTGTTGGGTGTTCTCCTGATGAAAGAAAGTCCCTCATTATCTTGTTCAAGCAGTATTGTGACGTATTTTCCTGGATATACAATGACCTGAAGACATACGACACCCAAATCATTGAACATGTTATTCCTACGAAAGAAGGGTTCAAACCATTTCAACAGAAATTGAGGAAGGTTTGTCCCACCTTAGAACTACTCATTCAAAAGGAGGTGAATAAATTGCTAGGTCAATGTATTATACTCAAAGTTAGGCATTATACATGGGTTTCAAGCACTGTTCATGTATGAAAAAATTCCAGTGAAATTCGGTTGTGCATCGACTTTTGGAATCTAAAACGGGCTTCAGAAAAGGAGAACTACCCAGTTCCCTCCATGGAATAGATTCTTCAAATAGTTTATAGGTTAGAAACTTTTTCTGTGTTCCATGGTTTCTTTGGGTATAACAAGGTGTTAGTGGTTGAACTAGATTGGTTAAAGACTACCTTTAGAAAAAAGTGGGGAACATTCACCTTTTGACATATGACCTTTGGACTTATCAACACTGGAGAAACATTCAAGAGGGTGATGGACATCACTTTTAGAGGTATGATGTGTCAAAGCATGGTCATTTATTTAGATGATGTCAGGTTATTTAAAGATGAGATCCAACCACCTTCACCATCTTAAGAAAATCTTTGAGTTGTGCCAGAAATAAGGGAATTCACTCAAACCTAAGAAGAGAATATTCACAGTTTTAGAAGGAAATATTCTTGGGCATATCATCACTAAGGATGGAATCAACATTGATCCTGATCACATGAAAGCTATCATGTAAATCCTTTTTCCCAATGGAAAAAAAGGTATGCAATCCTTCCTGGGTAAAATCAATTTTATCCAAGTTTCTCTTAGATTTTGCCCAGATTGTCAAGCCCTTGCAGAATATGATACATAAGGATTCTAGTTTCAAATGGAACCAAGAAGATAATGAAGTGTTTGATCGTATCAAGTAATCTATCGCTGAAGGAACTTCCCTCTACAACCCCAATTTCAGAAAGGATTTCATCCTGTACACTTTCGCGTCAAATTCATCCTTAGCTACCATGCTTACACAAAAGGATAGTAACAACGATGAGTGACCTATATCATTCATGACAATGAGACTACAACGTGAAAAACTCAAATACCTAGACATAGATAAGTAGGCATATGCGGTCTTCAAGGCTATGAAATATTTTTGAACGTGTATTCTCAAGAACTGTGTCGTGGTGTTTGTTTCTCACCTTACTGTTAGTTCATTGTTCGTAAAAAAAAGATGGGGGAGAGGAGGGAAAGTTTCCTAGCTTAAAACCCTGTTGAAATGCCTCCTTGGGACACCAATGCAGCCTTGGTTAGGGGCAACTACGTTACAGAGTAGGTAGGCCTATTTAGACCTGCAATGCAGTGCACTTAGGCCCATTTTGACATGCACTAGGTGAGGATGAGCGAAATTTACATAGGATTATGGGAATATTCCTTGATTCTAGAGCATTCTAGAAGGACGCCCAACTCTTGTCTCATCCTATGAGCTCGACTTTGGATAGGTTATGGATCAATTAGCCCTCTATCCTCTCATCCCTTTCCCCATGGAAACTAACTCCAATTTTGGAAAACCATTCAATGCCCAATTTATGACAAAACCACTTGCCTTTCCCTATAAGTTGACCACTCATCATAGTGATCAGGGGTTGGAATTTGAAGATTGTAGAGAAATATTGTTGGTTTGAGACTTGAGATCATTTTCAAGTAATGTTATGCTGCTAGATTGATGTGCTATTGGTGTGATGAGGGTTTGGACTACGCTGGATGAGTGACACAGGATCGAACCATATTGGTTGTAACTCCTCCTTCTATCAATCAATAAAGTTGTTTGTTCCTTTTCCCATATTCTTGTTTATATCTATGATGAATATATGTCCAAATGTTGTCGATTCCATTTGTTTATAGTAGATAGATCATATGATTTGATCATTGTTGTCTTTTGTTTATGTTGGCAAGTACCAATTGAGCGAATTCAGTTTGAGCAAGAGCGATGGGAGCAATTCAAAGGAGATCAAAGGAAGCGAAATATCACAAGTAAGTTCCTTCATCTCATATATCTATAATAGGAAAAGGTTAAACCCATAAGGTCTTCACTTGGGGAGCAATACCATACCACGTGGGTTCATATTGGGGGATATATAGGGGGAGAGGGTTTTTATATTAGTAGGTATAAAAAATGGAGTCCAAAGTTAATGAAAAATATAAAGGGGCATAAAAAATGTTAATGAAAAAATTGACACCTACAATATCTAGTGAAAGTAGGGGTTTTAAAATTGGGAAGATATATTGCGTTTGTATTGATAGGGGGTTAAATAATGTGATTTTTAGAGGTATTTTTCAATATGTAGTCAAATTAAGGTTATTGTTTAATATGCCATGAACGCACGTGATATTTCAAAGGTTCATTGAGTGAAGCC
>APFE030758098.1:0-44437 GCA_000404065.3 Pinus taeda | reverse complement strand
ATACCAAATGTAGGTTTTAACCCCGTATAGAAATTACCTGCATACGAATTCTAAATCACAGGAAAAATAAAAATACGAGAGCATAACACATAAAACACATATACACAGAGATTTCTTGCTAGATCCCAAAACTGAGACTACCAGCTTGATTTTCCATTCTATTCCTTTCAATGTTACAATACATATTTATACATGCCGAAGCATCCAATACCATGGACTGAAAACCATTGCGTCCAAAACCATGGACCGAAAAACTATAGGTAGGTTCGCCCAACCTAATATAGGGTCCAAAAAAAATTTTCTCGGGGCGCTGCCCCGAACCCCATAGAGGGGGGCTGCCCACCCCCCTCAAACCCCCCAGACAGGGGGGGCTGCTGCCCCCGCTGCGCAATCGGCGCAACGAAGGGGGGGCTCCGCCCCCCCTTTAATCCCCCAGTTCACTACGTAGGTTAGTCATGGAAAGAATATAACACAACCCAACAATCATTAGACTAGACTCACAACTTGTTGTACTACAACTAATGAATGTTTATACCTTCCGAAATCCATATATTTATCGTATGTTCCTCAGATTTCGTCTCTTGGAAAGACATTTTGATTACATTTAATATCAACACATTTCCAGAAACTTTAACACATTGACTGATTCTTTAGCAAACTATGTGTTAAATAGACATTTACGACGTATATAAAAAGTAAATTTTCAATTCACAACAACAGTTGAATAGGATTACATATAACCATATAAAAACGCTGAGAGTAAAATAGATATATTTTCAAAGTTTTTGCAAAAAATTGTGTGACATGTTGGTCATCTGACCTCAAATCCAAAAATGAATACAGTAAATCATCCTAAGTAGATCTAATGATGATCATGATAACAGGTCACTGCTTGACCTATCATGTGCAATAGCCTCATCCAATGGCTAGGTACACCAATAGTATGGTGTTGTAGTCTCAGTGGTAACTCCTCGATCCGGGCATCCAACATACTAAGGGTTAACCCCTCTATATGATCCTGCATCTCTACCAGTGTCTCGGTCAAATCCAAATCCTGAAGAACTACTCTTCCAACATTTCTCCTCACTAGTTCACCCAACTCTTGTTAATGACCCATTGGTCAAATAGTTCCAACATCTGTAATCATAAGAACATTTTTAGTGTAGTCTTGGAAACATCAAAAAAACACAAAAACATGTAAAAACATAAAAAATCAAAACACATGGTAAAAAAAAAAAAAAACCTATAGCACCCTATTGACCACCTACTGGTAATCTGAAATCTAGATCTCCATGAAGATCCATCCCTACATATGGATGCTCCTCGATGATAATGTGTTTTCGATGGAGAAAACTAAAGAATGCAATAGAAAATGAGATTGATGATTGACCAACTGGTCTAGCCATCAACTTGACCCATCTTTGCATCTATGGATCTCTAGGACTAGTTAAAATCAGTGACACATGCTGAGGTTGCATCAATGGAATTCTCTCCAAAGTAAAAGAAATCAAGATCGAACCATAGCTAAATTTTTTCATCTTGCTACTCTTTACTTTAGCCAGTTGCTCTTTCATCGAAGTAAGTACTGCCTCACACAAGTTGAATATAGTTGGCTTAATACACTCGAGTGCATACTGCATGTATGATCTATTCACTAGATGAAGTGTCACACTACCATGATAGTAAAGAGGATTGTTTGCAATGGAAAATCACGAACATCCCTGATGTTTATCTTCCCATCTTTGCTAGGTTGTGTACCTGGCCAACAAAATTGTCAAATGTAGTCCCTCACTAATTCACTCCCACGGGTAGAACTTGAAAGAGAAATGGGGGAATGGCATCTCAACAATCCTGTGAGAAAGTAAATATCATTAATCAATATAGGAAGCACTTTGTCCCCTATGTGAAAAGCCAATTCCGTTGGATCGCATGAATGAACTAAGAACTGCAATAGTTCTAACTATTGCCTCATCCAAGATAACCTGAAATATTTGAGTAACCCACAATCTCTGAGGGCCTCTATAGTACCAGGATCATTTAGGGCAACCATATCCTATTCTTCATGTTCCCTTTCACACTAAGTAATAGCCATTCTGATCTGATCAAAGTCTGAAATCACACCATAAGCTTAGGTAGGATCCATTTCATGCAAAAAACTGAAGAGATTTTGGGTAAAACTGATGAAACAAATTTCTAAACTGCACCCACTATAGCCTTGGTCTTGAGACAATGCACTGTAGAGCAGGTAACCTTCTACTTGACTGCACTATAGTGTAGTTTTCGATGCATTGGGTTGCACTGATCCCAGGGCAAGGTATATTTTCCCTAGGGACCCCAAAACACTAAAAAATATGCCTGAAATTGAAAAAAAATGACCTTAAATGAAAGAGAAGAGGTAGATCTCCTACCTGGTCCTGACAGCACAAAGAATGATCCATGTAATCTCCTATAATCAGCTATTGAAGTTCAAGGTAAAAACTGATTCAGAGCACAAAAATTGAATAGTAAATGTCAAATGGTAAAAATGACTTGGTAAATTCTTGTTTCATGGTTATTTCATGTTCATTAAATGAATAAAATATAGTTTTTTCCTATTTCTACCAATGAAATAGGTATTTTTAATCTGTTTGGTGGTCCTTTGAGCAAGTTTACAGCTGACATAGTGAATTTGACGTGCATGATCGTAAATTGTACCTTTGACCAAAGAGCATACTTTTATCTCTTTTTTGAGCTCTATTAAACATCGAAAAAAGGAACCCCCTGGAGTCCTCTTTACGCTCTTTTCAAACTCTTGAAATATGAAAAGTTTGCCGAGAACTTGTTCTTTTCAGTTCGTAAATGGATTGGAAATGACAACTACTCAGTGTAAGTTTAACCCTTTTTTGGATTGAGATAGATTACTTACGAAAAAGGAATACGTTGATCGAACATGGTAAATAGGTTCTCTCTTGTATTATTTTATGTTTTTTCAGATTTGAGAGACAAATTTACGAAAAAGAACTTGTGAATTTTTATTTTTGTCCCTTTTCAAACTCTCTAAACATGAAAATGACCAAGTTCTCATTGTTGTTAATCTCGCTAAAACATCAAACAGCAACAAACTTGTCGATCATGACAAGAACCAGTGTCACCTTCGCTAGACTTGTTAAAACATCACATAGCGATGGATTCACCTGAAGGGTGGAATTATACTACGCGTATATGTTATCCTCCTCAAGAGTGTTAAAAAATAAAGAGGTACTAGTCAGCAATGACTCGGGAGAATAGGAAAAGGGATAAATCAATTTATGGTAACAAGTTGCTCTTGAACATGACACTTTCACTTCATCTCTGTGATTATTTGGGTTGGGTTATCTTCTTTATGGTTACCATACCTATGGTCTATCACACCATCCATCACTTTGGTTTTGGGTCAATGCTGCCAATTCATTTAGTGTTTCCGACATGTTTAAGAGAAGTCACTCAGTAAACTTCATCCTTTGCAATACTCATAAACCTTCATTTTCGGGACTACCATTCGTGAACATTGTGTCGTCAGTCACATTTTGTCTTCAAAATCATTACACTCGTTTTGTGTCGTTGATGGGGGATACACCAAATCCCTCTTGTGATGAATCACTTCTTGTCGACATGAGCACATTATCCAAGAATTTGACTTAGAAACACCCTTCTAGTACCTTGAGGCTTGCATACATCAATGGCAAGTTTCTCACTTCTAGTGATAGGTTGACATCATAGGGCTTCGACTGAAAGACTTTTTATTGTGTTCAACATCAAAACATCTATTCACACCATGTAGAATGTACTGTAGCACCTTGAGAATCATTATCATTATCGGTGATTTCTCTCGCGTCTATTAACAGCTTACATCATTGGCTGGTAATCAGACGATGTCTTCCCATTTTTGACTTCAAATCACATTTTCAAATGGTTAGACTCGTACTTGAGCAAATGATTGGATGAGATAGAAGACCCTGGATCTAGTTTCATCCATCCGGGCTACGATTTCAGGAGAGTACTAAATCATATGTACGATGGATTTACACAGATGGTCATCCTATCATGGGTCTATATCTGTAGATGACTATCTGATTTATGTACATGTAACAAAAAGTTTATATGTTGAGAATGGGTATTCCTTCCCTTAGCAATTCATGAAAAATTAAAAAATATCATGATATTATGTATTGTAATTGATGCAGGTCACCATCCCCTTCAGATCCTCCTCATCACATCATAAATCATATCACTCAACATTATCATTTTCGACTTCATGCTTTAGGGGGCAGTTGTTACAGGTCCATTTGGGTACATCGCTCCCAATGATTATATCAGTACAATTAGGACTCATCAAACCCTAATTTAGTTGCTACATGCCCTAGACAAGTCATCAAATTGAATGCTTTCATCCATGAAAGTTTCCTAGTTTGAAACCTTGCTAAAATGCCTCCTTGGGACACCAGTGCAGTCTTGGTCAAGGGCAACTATGGTGCAGAGCAGGTAGGCCCATTCAAACCTGCACTGCAGTGCGCTTAGGCCTACTTTGACCTGCGTTGGGCAAGTATGAGAAAAATTGACATAGGATTTTGGGAATATTCCTTGATTCTAGATCATTCTAGAAGGATGCCCAACTCTTATCTCATCCTATGAGCTCGACTTTTGATAGGCTATGGATCAATTAGCCCTCTATCCTCTCATCCCTTTCTCCATGGAAACTAACTCCAATTTTGGAAAACCATTCAATTCACAATTTATGACAAAACCACTTGCATTTACCTATAAATTGACCACTTATCATAGTGATTAGGGGTTGGAATTTGAATATTGTAGAGAAATATTGTTGGTTTGAGACTTGAGTTCATTGTCAAGTAATTTTATGCTGCTGGATCGATGTGTTATTGGTGTGATTAGGGTTTAGAATAAGCTGAGTGAGTGATACATGATCAAACCATATTGGTTGCAAGTCCTCCTTCTATCAATCAATAAAGTTGTTTGTTCCTTTTCCCATATTCTTGTTTATATCTATGATGAATATATGTTCAAATGCTGTCGATTCCATTTTTTTATAGTAGATAGATCATATGCTTTGATCGTTGCAGTCTTTTATTTATGTTTGCAAGTACCAATTGAGTGAATTCAGTTCGAGTGGGAGTGACGGGAGAAATTCAAAGGAGATCAAAGAAAATGAAAGATCACAAGTAAGTTCCTTCATCTCATCTATCTATTGTAGGAAAAGGTTAAACCACTTTCCTTCTATTGTTCTAAGTGTAACTGCCGACTTAGGGAAGATGTACTTTTCCGTAGGTATAAATTCCATATAACATGAGGGTAGGATTCTTCTCGCCCACTCTTCTCAAATATGCACAAACTTATGCTCAGAAATGCCCCATTTGTCAAAAGCATGCAAGAAGACAACCCTGGTCGGTCAATCCCCTTAAGTCTATACCAGTGGAAAAACCTTTTCAACAATGAGGACTAGATGTCATCAGGAAAATCATGCCACACTCATCAAATTAGCATAGGTATATACTCACGGCCATATAATATTTCATAAGGTGGGTAGAAGAAATTCCATTACTAAAAATCAATGATGAAGAGGTAATATCTTTTGTCAATTAGTACATCATGGCTAGGTTCAATGTTCTAACCTCTTTTTTTTATATTGCTACTTATTTCTTGTATTTAAAGTTATATGATTTTTCTTTGGAAAATAACATTTTTTAAAATCATTCGTCTAACTATTACCCCTAGGGAAATGGCCTAGTGGAATCCACTAACAAGAACCTAATCCATATCATAAAAAAGACCTTGCTATCACACCAAATAAATTGCCACAATGCCATAAGCAATGCCTTGTGGGCCGATCAAGTTACCCCAAAGCCATCTCTCGGAACATCCCGCTATTTTCTGGTTTTTGGGAAAGAAGCCATATTACCACCCAACCTGTATCTTCCTGTTGTCCAGTTGTCACAAGAGTCACAAGGCACCACTTTCCCTACCGTTCAAAACCCAATCGACACCCTCTTTAAACTAGAAGAGGAGAGACAATAAGCTAGGGAAAAGTTTATTTTTCACCAAAGCCAAATCAAGAGATTGTTTCATAAGAAATCCATAGGGAACAATCAGTTCAATGTGGGTGACCTAGTCCCTTCCAAGTGAAGGAAAAAATTGGCTAGCACACCTACAGATTGTAGACTCTAGAAGGGAGGGTTGAACCCCTTCCTGTCAATGAGCAAGATCTTAAGTTTTACTTCACTTAGTAACCTAAGCAACTACATATTCACCCTGTATTATAGTTTCTTTTTTGTCCTTTATTTTTATTATATTTTCCTTCCCTTTTACTCTTTCACCCTCTTTATATATTTTTTTTGGAGTTCTTTAATAAAGTTTTTTCTTTAATAAAGAATTTGGAACATCACTCTGAAGTTGAGGTAGCCCCTACACTAACTTTTGAGATATGTTTTTTCTATGTCTGCACTTGACTGGACCTAAAATCGTGACCAGGGTATAATTTTGAACTTTTCTGTAGTGGGGAACTCGATGTCATTCACGGTACCCTATCTTTCAACATTAATCTGAGTCGTTGACTTGGATGGAAGTTTTGAATAAATAGGTTTATCCAACTGGCTCAAAAAGTGTAGGGGGCGAAAAATTTAATGAGCATACATATTTATGGAAAATAATAAAGTCTCTGAAAAACCAAAAACAACCTCTCTTACAAGTAAAATAAGTCAAGATCCATCATCCACCTAGGCTAATAAATTCCATACAAATAAATGCAAATAAGCACGTGTGAATAAGTGCCAGTGAGCACAAGAATTAAATTAATAAGGGAAAAAGTACTGAGAAAGGCTTCCTCCATAGAGAGGCAATGCGATGACTCTATTGGGGTGTTGTCTAGGCTTGTTGGCAGTGGAGAAATGTCTGCGATCTCTAGATAGTGACTCCGTTGGGGTACTGTTGAGGCTTGTTGGAAGTGGAGAAACACCAAAGATCTGTAACCACCTTACCGAAAATCCTTAAAGATCATATAATTATTTGAATCCTCCACATCAAGCCAACATGAATGGTCCTTATTCTTTGTGTGACAACAAGCCGAGTCTTAGTAGCTTAAGATTTCCTATCAATATCAAGGGAAGACCTAGAGGCATCAACGAGAATTGCAACCTTAATATGAAGCACTCATTGAGATCCACTTTAGCCAAGGCCAAGGGTAGACAAAGATACTCGAGTTCTACCAACGAATTGCCATTTGTTGTAGCTGCTGCAAAAACCCTCCAAAATTCCTTACGCTTCAAAATTTTGGAGCCCCTGTATCATCCATGTGACTATTGCTTGTCCTTGAAACCTCTTCGATTGGCCTAAAACCTTTTCATCCCAGTATAGGTCTAACTCCCAAAAACCTTCAAAGGCTTATGTTCTTACCTAAATCACGAGTCGCATCAAAACAACCCTTATGAGCCTAAAATCGTGACAATGCGACCTACCCAAATTTGTGATTAAGTCAAGTCACTAGGTCGCATGAAAAATTTTGTGACCTATCACACCCATGCAACTTTGCGATTTTGCGACCTCTCTAGGTTGCAAGGTCACAAGGTCACAGCTTTGCCTATCCATGAACCTTGCAATCGGTGCGACTATGAGGCCCCCTGAGGTCATAAGGTCGCGAGGTTGTGTGATCCCGAAAGGTATGAAATCAAACCTAGTGTGACCCTGCAACCCCCATGATCCCACACGTGCAACCAAAGATTATAAATATTCGGGCTCACCAATCATTTGAATAATTCGCCTTGGTAGCACGAGTGACAAAGAGGATCATCGAATTGAAGGAGGTGCATGACCCTCTATGGTAGGTGAATCTTCCCCTTCCCTGTTAATCATTGTCTCTTTCCATTTGGCCTCTTCCACCCTGATCTTGCATATTCCAAGTCAGCGGAGTTTTATCTAAGTCACGACTCATTTTTTTACTAGAAATATTTGGCCACTTGATTTTTCTCTCAAGAGCCCCTTTGATCAGTCAATCTCTCCATACTCATCCCAAATTGGCCTACGTTCCTCGACGACCAAGTCTTCCAGTCCTATGAGTCCCTAAGAGCCCATCCTGAGCCTCATTCCCCTCGTCAAGGTGCCTTGAGAATTAGGTCGCATGACTAAAAGTTGTAATATGCCAATGGATGCGACCTCGCGACCCCTGCGACCCATTATTAACAACAACCCATGTGACCAATGAACTGTGTAACCTAACCTTGTTTTCTAGCCTACCAGTCACCAAGTCGCACAATCATCTTTGCAATCTCTACAACCCCACTGATCCTTGTGACCTTGTGACCTAACAAGGACACCTTATCCTAGGAATTTGTCATGGAGTTTAGAAGTTATAATTTGTGCTTGATACTAGGATTTATTATTCATGTCATCTATCTCATCATCGGACTATTTGTTTGAAAGGACAGGTGACATTGATCTTGAGTGCATCTCGATTTCTTCCTTCACTGATGAAATGGTACCTCCAGTAGTGAAGTATTCCCACAAAAGCTCAAAAATTATTGTACAAGAGATTCACCAGGCCACTCTTCCCCCCATCTACGAAGACACTACTTGAAACTCGACTTCGATTGAGAGAAACGCAGGGTTCTTTGAGCACGATTTTCTCAAATTTGTTGTTGCGGTCGTCCTCCAAATCTCAGCTACAAAGCCAAATTCGCCTTGCTCTTGTTGAAAGATGGATGGAAATATATTTTCTTGTTGATTAATTGGTTGGAATAAATCCTATTTTGTAATAGAAATCATGTTGTAATTATCTCTATTGTAACTTCCCTTTGATCTCTCTCTATTTAAATGAAAATAGAGATCAGAGACGGGAAGGAAAAGGCATGGAAAAATGATGGAGAATTGAGGATTCAGAATTGGAGATTCAAGAATGATGATGGATTATTCATGATAGGATAGAATAGGAGGAAAAGGAGATTGTTGCATTACCATTGTAATTCTCAAGCTTTTGTTGTTGTAATGATTTCACAATTTGATGATTAATATATGATTTGGGAGTTGTTCTTCATTCCTCTGGTATGAAGTAGCCGAGCAGCATCTGCTGGTGGCTAAGGGCCCAATCTCTGGTGGATTGTGATGCAGCTGTATATTATCTTTTTGGTTTATGCATGGTTTTGCTTATCAGCTTTATTCGGTAATCTGGTATGTTCTATTATTTTACATCATAGCTCTGTTACATAATCTCATTTTCTGAGACAAAAATATCATATTGACTTTGCAAGGCATTGTTGTTTCTTTAAGTGATGATATAAATGGTTTTTACAGGATACCGTTGCTATTCAATTATGGAATTCCTGTGTTATAACATTTGACCATTGGTATTATTGAATTCATCTTAGAAATTATATTTCCTTGCGATTGTTGAACTTATAAACGTTGTTGTTCCATTCTAAAAAGACAATTGTATTATTTATAAGACTGATAATTGGATTACCAGATCAAATTACCATTAAGGGGTGCCGTGTGTTATGTTGCTGTGTATTTCTATTTAGCTTTCAAGCACTGTTCTACATTTCATTTCTAATTAGTTGCCATTCTATTTCAGTTTGTTGTCCGGTTTATTATTAGAGTAAAGGTTGTTATCTGATTCCTGTAGGATACGATTGCTACATTCATTTCCTTAGATTAAGGTTTTGCTATTCATTACAGATTGCTATTATTTTGGCTTTGCTATTATTCATTTTCATTAATTAGAGTTTGCTATTTAGATTCCTTTAATTACACTTTGTTTCCCATTTAATTTGTTGTTCATTTCCATTGGTTAATTGCAAGAGTTTGCTTTTAAAGAGTTTTCCTAATTTACTTTCAATAGCCGTTTTAGTTCAAATTCTATTTCCTTTTAATTTCTTTAATGCAGGGCTGTCAACTGTAGAGGACATTGGTTACTGCTTCCTCATTCTCAGATTGATTATCTTGTTCCAGTTTGATTTCAATTGCATCAATCTCTAGGGGAATGAGTTATTGCTACTGTATCCTCAATTGATGGTTGTTTGAGTGAATGATTTAGTTTAGAACATTTCAGTTTCTTGCTGTTCCAATTCGATTTTATTTCCAGCTTTCATTTTACTTTTGTATTTTAAGCACTATACTGTAAAACATTACTCTTGAGCAAATAGTCACCTGAGACTGAGTACTCTCTTGAAATAAAAATTCATCCCAAGGTTGACAATTAATGTGAAGGTAATTAGGAGTTAAAAATACCCTTTTTATCACTCGACACCCCCTAGTCTTTTTGTATGCCGAGACCATTGACTGGATTATACAAAACACTCATATAGATCAATGGGTTGTAAGGGACCATGTATGTGGAACGTTCGTAGAAATATCCTTAGCATACATCATTTCTTATTACAAGTTTCCCAAAAAGGAGGAAGAATTCAATACCCGATGGATCTCTAGTTTTGTAATTCCAACCAAGGATATTCTGAGGGAGTGGTGGTAGGACCCGTCAAGGTTTCGGGTTAGGAGTGACCAGATATATAGGATGGATGGGCTAAAAAGGGTTTATCAAATTATTATCACTATGATGAACCATTTGTATGGCAGGTCTAGTATTGACATCTTCCATGGAAGATGGGTCCCCATCATGTATGTCATTGCCACTAGGCGTACAGTTTTTAACTGGTCCATCCTATTAGCTTTTGCATTAAGGACCTATATAGTAGCAGCTTAGCAGCCTGAGGTAGACTAGCTGTCTAAGTTTTCATGGCCTCATACTTCCTAGATGTAGTTTAAGTAAGGTGTCAATTTTACCATTGGAGTTACAACTCGACCACAGCTACAGCAGAACCGATACATCAAAATTACAAGGTTTTTTCAAACATTGGCTATAAGAGTATACCTAGCACCATATTTGAAACATTTATCACCCCGTTATATTAGGTAATTTTTAGGGAGGAAGCCCCTTGCATGTTGAAAAGAACCATGGAGACTATCACCAATTTGGCACATTGGTTCCCAATCTGGGAAGGCCATTCATTGGAGTTTTTGGCTCGATTTTCCACGGATAGAGTTCTCATGAAAGTAGTGTGATATCATATGAACCAAGGCTTTTCAAAGACACTAAGCAAAGGAAAGAAGAATCTTTGGCCCACATTCCCTCTCATTATCAAGGTTTACACAGTTGAAAAGTTTAAGGAGGTGGAGGAAGAAGCCGAAGAGGTAAATATGTATAATTTTGTGACTTTGAACCATTGCACCTATGACCCAAAGAGGGTAGTAGTAGATGACTACAAAAGGGCCAACTTCAATTGGTCGTATCCACATTCCAAACATGTTCACGAAGACAAGATTAGGAATTGGTACAATCCTATTAGGGAACTCAACCCCAATGAGAAATAAGAAAGAGATGACAATCAACCTGAACATTCCCCGGAAAACGTGAGCCTTCAAGAGAGATCAACTTCTCTAAATAGGAAGAAGGATCAACAAAAGGTGACAGAAAGATAAAGAGAAATAAAATCCCCCAATCGACCAAGATGAAGGGGAAGATGATGAGACATTGGAACAGAGGAATGTGACCTTGGCGAGGAAAAATAAAGACATCAAAAGGAAAAGAGAGGAAGAACTCAAAAATTCGTAGGATTTAGGTGACCAACAACCTAAGGATGAGCTCGAGAAAAGGAAGCGGCTTGAGGAAGAAGAAAGGAAGAAGCAACTAGAAGAGGAATGGTTGAATAAGAAAGAAGAAAAGAAAGCAAAATAAGAGGAAGAGAGAAAGGTTGGAGGAAGAAAAGAATGAGCAAGAGGAGATGTGAAAGTAAGCCAAGGAGCTCAGGAAGAAGGAGTAGGAGGAACAAGAAAATAAGAAACTAGAAGAAGAACAAAGGAGGAGGGTAGACGAAGAAAAGACCAGAGAAGAGGAAGAGAGGTTAAAGAAGAAACATGAAGAGGCCTACAAGAAAGCTCAACTAGAATCTTAACACCCACAACAATACAGTGAGAAATTTGAGCTACCTCAACTCGATGTTACCCCATCTACACCCATCTCCAGGGGACACATTCCTCTCAAGAAATAGGTATTCTTGAGGAGGCCGAAGGTGAAGTGTTGGACCCAACCAAACTCACTTTTTATCAGGTCAATTTCAAGATCATGCTAGAAAGAAGAAATTTTTATGCCAGGAACCTTGCAGAGCCTCTATCTGTGACCATGAAAGGAAATTGTCCTACACACAGCAATTAAATGTGACCGTAATTCAGCTAAACATTCATAGGATGAGCAAGCAAATCGTGGAATTCCAAAACAATATCTATGCATCTGAATAGAGGGTCACAAAAGTAGAAGAAGGTAAAATGAGAATGGAAGTAGAAGACACAACACTCCATTTAATTCACTCTAGCATGAAGGAGTTACAGGATGCGATCAAAGATGAAGTTGAAGCCCTTGGGGGAGACATGACAATGGTTTATGAGGTGATGCCAAAACTTCATCATACTATGGCCCCCATTCTAGCCATACAAACTAACATAAAAGAAAGGTATGCCATTCTAAATGAGGTTGTCATAGCTTTGGATAACACTCATGAGTGGACCACTAAGTATCAAGAGGCACTGGCGAAACTCCCAAAGAAAGATTGGATTACCACACAGAATGAAAAAGTTCAGTTCCACATCAAGAGCCAATCATGGGACAAACTAGCCAGAGATGTAGATAAATTTCTGGCTTATTAGAGGCATCTATTGAGTGATTTGGAGTCAGTGATCAAGAACCATGGGTTCCTTCTATTGGGGAAGTTGGGCAAGTAAGGAAGCAAGAGGACATCTCACATGAGGTTAAGGATTTTGTTGATATCTACAAGCAAGCTACTGACTCAGATGGATTGCATGTTACAAATGAGAACATCACATGATACATGGTGGAACCAGTGAGAGTGTACACCAAGCTAATGACCTTAGCCAATCAGGTTAATGGAAAAAGAAGCACTCTCATCTCGAACGCCCTCAAATGTCCATACAAGCATGATGAGGAACATATGAAGATAGTCCTCATAGGAACTGAATACAAGCTCTAGCACACTTATCTCATGGAGCAGCTACATATAGATATTCCAGTATTGTCTATTGTTAAGTTGGTAGGATAGGATTTGCTCATTTTGTTAAAAATAGCAAGATAGAATAGAGTAGGACAAATTAGTGACCTGAAGAGTCATAAGGAAGCCTAAAATTCATGATCAAGTCGAAAGGTCACGAGGAAGGAAAAGGGTCAAGCGTACACTAAAATTCACCCTCTTTTATATAAATACACACTCATGGCATATTGTAAAGGAATTTTAGCTTGGGACTTATTTTGGTACATATTGTTTTGAGACCTTGTGCTCTTCTATTTAATGCAAGGAGTAATAGTTTCTTTCCACTATTGTATTGGATGAATACTTTATATTGTGATTCCATGGATATTATTAGCTCAATGAGTCGAAGGTTCCTATGAGCCTTTGATGTGCAGTCCCCTCATGTATCTTCTTGTGCTATGAATCTTGTTTGCAACACATGTATGGTATATGATATGCTAACTCTATGCTTATGTTGATGAACTATTTTAATGATATTGGTATAATTTTATTGTAGGTTGTTCACTCACTTGTGTTTGTTAACACTTAGCCATTTTGAACTCGTTCATAGTCATTAAGTGTATTCTTTAGATATGCGTGATATTATTTGATGTTTTTCTAACAATCCTTTACTTAAGATTCATGTTGTGAAGTTCTAATTTTCGTATTTATGGTATTCATGTTATTGAACCTTCATCGGTTGCTCTCTTCTATTTTTTGAAGTTCATGTGTTCTGCCTAATCGCTATTCCACTTTTTATCTGAAGAAAAATTCAACCACCCATATGACAGCCGAGCCTACATACCAGATAGGATCCCTAAACTAAACGGTGTAGAGCCTAGTTGGGATTTTGCATCGGGGCGATATCCTTTCTGTTGGTGGAGAATTCTAGCCTGTCAATAGGTTGTTGTGCTTACATCTATGATAGATGTTAGTTAATTAGTGTGATCATATGTAGATGCGTTGATTATTCATGAAGGATACTAACTAGTTTTTATATGGATTGCATTCATATGCGTTATGGTTACATTCATTGAAAATAATATCTTGATGTTATATGTATCATGCTAATTTGGATTGGCCTATTTAGATGGTTAGGGTTATGACATTCAGGTATGAGTTGACATATTTTTGATATTGTGTCGTAGTAATCTACAATGATTGTGCATATGTGATTGTTATGCATGAATGCCAATTGTTTATGAGCTTATGATGTGAACATGTTATCTAGTTATTGTTATGGATATCATGACCTTATTTGTGTTTGAGTTGATATGTTGTGAAGTTATATCATGCTAGTCTGGATTGATTGTGCACACAAGAGAGCTTCCTGTGAGATACATTAAGGTATGAGTTTTCTTATGTGAGCTACTTGGTGCTTGAATGGTTGATTATTTTGTTTATATGGTGTTTGAGTGTTTGGTGTCTATTATGTCATCTATATATTGTTTACATGTCTGATTAATTACATGATATGAGTATGTGTCTATAAGATCGCATGAAGAAATGATCTTGTTTTAAGATGGTTGTACTAACTAATATGTGTTGAGACAATTGATATGTACTTGAGTGTATGTAGGTGATAGTTATAGAATTATGTATTATTAATGATGAATGCGAGTTTATGTTTTATTATGACATGGTTGTTAGACTTGGTAAAGGTTGATTTCAAATTGATAGCCATGTTGTCTTGATCTTTGGAAAATGTGGCCGACATGTGTGTTCAATTACAAGGCAACATGTTTGGCACACAAATGTAAGATAACCGATATATTGCTATATTTATTTCTAAGATGATAGTTATGTGATTATGTAAGTATGACGCAGGGGATTTCGTAGCAAGAGACTACCATGAAATCTTAAAGAAGGCCTGGGTTGAGATTTCCTTTAGAAGCATTGAGAACCATGGGGAATGAGTCATAGTGTTTGTTTCCAGCCTTATGCTTTTGGTATTTTGTGATTTGTTTTGATTTATTTGTGGCTTTGTTTATGTCTAGTGCAAGGCCTTTCCATTTTTTTTGTGTCATATTACTATTGGTTTTCATGGCTTTCTTCTAGTTTGTTTCTTGTTCTTACCTTTTATGTTTTGAGGGTCCTGCAAATTTGTTGGGAAGGAGGAAAGTTAATGGAGCTCAGGGAGAGATGAATGAAACCCAACATGTGATGCAAGACTCAAATGAAGCTCAATGCTTGCACTAGGGAAATTGAAGGCAAGTGTATGATAGTGAATTGGATTGGTTGGGTCCATTGGTGTAAATTGATAGTGGTAGGACAATCATGAGAAAGGTAACAGGAAAGGTAAAGTGAGTAGATGTGAGGCATCCAATGCCTTGAATATGTTGGGTAATTTTGTTCTCAATGTTGTGCATATTGTTCACATATAAAGGGAGTTTTCTTAACCTTGACCTTATGATATCGGGTAATTATGTTGCGATCATGATTAGGCTAATGTGTATATATGTATCTATATGTATGTATGTATGTATTTTAGTGTCTGACTGGATCATGATTATTTTATGCTAATGTTTATATATATCTATGTATCTATGTATCTATGGCACTGTCTAACAATCTTGTGAGGGATCATTCTTGTGGAGGAATGATTTCTTATGCAGGTGAATGGAATGAAGAGGTTCCTGGCTATGAGGAATCAAGTGGGAAGAGGAGTCCTAAAAATATACGAGGTCAATATCATGTGGATATGAATTGATTTTATATTCTTCTACTATACATATGTTTATGTTATGGATAGATAATGCTGAGGGGTGCATCAGCGAAATGAAAGCAGTGTAATTTTGCGGTACGCTGGGACAAGCATGGATGGTGGAAGGAAACTAGAGGCAAGGTTTCCTGGTAGAGACAGTGTGATCTATGGATGTGCAGTACTATTGTTTTATATATGTTGTACATGTTGCACATGTGATGTTGTGTGCATGCAATGTTGTGGATATATGGTGTTTTGTACAGGTTGTTTATGAAAGGGTATCTATATATGGTGTGGTGTACATGTTTTTTATGCAGTGCTATGTACAAATGGTGATGTGTGCATATTGATATGCGGTGTTGTGTAGATATGGTGTTGTGCACATATTGATATGCAGTGTTGTGTACATATGGTGTTGCAAACATGTTGGATATGCAATGATGTGTACATATGGTGCTTTGTGCATGTTGCATATGCAATTTTTTATACATATGGCATAGTGTGCATGTTGTACATATGGTGCTATGTACATGTGGTGCTGTGTGCACATGGTGTCGTGTAAATGTTGTACATGGGGTGTTGCGTGCAGGTGGTCCCATGTACATATTGTCCATGTGGTGTTGTATATATGCGGTGCTATGTACATGTCATGTGTGTGGTTTTGTGCATACGTTTTGTAGGTGGTGTTATGTACATGTTGTGCAGGAAGTGTTGTGTACATGTGGTACTGTTGTACATGTGGAATTGTGTGCATGTTGTACATGATGTGTTGTGTGCATGTGGTATCATTTGCATGTTGTACATGTTGCTTTTCGTACGTATGGTACTGTGTATGTACATTACGTAGTAGTAGTATTGTGACCTATGTATTAATTATGTTGTACTATGTATAGGTGCATGTATTGTAAGGTGTTGTACACTAGGTGTAGGTGTATTTGATGTGATTTACACCAAATGCAAGTGTATGTGTTGTGTTCTATGGCAAGTGTAGGTGCATGTATTGTATGTTGTATGCATGTGATGTACATATTATGTATGTGTACTTTATTGAAGAGAAGGAATTGGGTGCTAGTCAGGTGTGGCAACTAATCCTATGTGTGTACGAAAAGGAAAAGCATAATAGTAGAAGCAAAGGACCGATTAAAGGATAAGTATCAATATTTTATTTTAGTTTCAATTATACATGTGATCTATGATTGTGGTTTATGATGACTATATATAATTCATGATTCTTGATTTATGATGGTTGAGTTTGAGCTAACCAGTTGTTATATGTTTATACATGATGATATGGTCAAGATATTAGTTTGACTTGTTGTGACAAGAAGTGAATAGGATTGCAAGTGTACCTTATTGAAAGGCCATAAATGACGTATGATTTGAATTTATTTCAATTTTTTTCGAGTTTAATGAAAATTATGTGCTTGGTATAGGAAAGCATGAAATACCCAATTGGGTGGTTGAAATTTATTGCAAGAATTAGAAAAAACAACAAAAGGAATTGGAACATGTAGCAGTATGGTGTTAAAGCACTTTAGGAGTAGGGTAATTATGGGACACTGATACCCAATAGTGTCCATTGATTTCCATGAGCATGCTATGACCAGTATGATGGTTTTGAAGTAGGGACATGCCTTGGTTTTTGGACCTTTCGATGTGAGGAAACCTTTCCAAGGGATCAATCGCCCAGGATAGGGGATTTCGAGGACCTTGGAAGGTGAGTGACTGAATAGAATGGGGTGACTAGATTTCCCGAGGGAATGTGTAGCAGCGAAGGAAGGTCAGGGATTGTAATTGTTTTTGTTATTAGAATTTATGGATGCAATCAAATGCACATTAGGAGTGTGCCCTAGAACAATGCACCATCAATTGTTCACTGAGAGGAAAAGTGGCGCATGATTGTAACACTGGACATTAGATGCAGATTTGATTTTGAAAGTGGACTCTGGACTTCATGGGAAGGAGGTGAATCCTGGTATTACTTTGAGAGTGGAGGTGTGAGCCTCTGGATTCCCTTATTGTGGATGCAAGAATCATATCCTTTTATTTGTTGGTTAGAGAAAATGTACAAATGTGTATATGATAATATTATTGTAAATACTATATCGAGTTGGATTTATAAAGCTCCATGAGTAGTATGGTTATTTTCTAGTTGAATAAAATGTGCATAATTATATGTGGTTGTTATTTTAAATACCATAATGAGTTGTGTTATAAAGATCGAGTAAACAGTATGTTTGTCATGTTTCAGTAGTGGTCATTGTAAATACTGCAATGAGTTGTGTTAGAAAGATCCATGGGTAGTATGTTTTGTTTTTAGTGGTTTCTTAGTTTATAGGTGTGTTACACAACATTTTGTCATTGTCCCTTTACTCTCCATCTACGGTCCTAGAGGACCTCTACAATGTACTCAAAATTCTTTTTTGTCATGAAGAAACTCCCAGTGTGTCCCTCTTCATGAGAAAAACAATTCCCTTTTGCATCATTTTCCAAAAATCTTTAGTTTATCCCAGTTTACAAGACTGACACTAATGACCCATGTCCTCCTCATGCCAATATGCAGGGTTTACAACTATCCCTAGTGCCAATAAGATATACTGAGCCCTTTCTCAGTCACGTTGATCCTCTTTTGGAAAGTTTTTTAAATATGGAGCCGAAGCTTCTAGCGCTAGAAGCTTTGTAATGGAAGTCTGATAAATGATTAGGTCAGATGGAGTCGAGGAGGTCAGTTTGGGCTCCTTTCCCCTATTAGGATGGAACTAATCCAAGAGATAAGGCCTTCTCCCATGAGAAGAGGAACCATCTCCCATCCATCCAAGATATAAAAACCTCTCTTCTTCCCAAGCAAAAGCTAGTTTTTAGTTGGAGTGTTGGAGCAAGTTTGAATAGCCAAAAAATAATTTATAGCTTGTAGCTTTCTAGTGTGTGTTTGAGGGAGAATAGTGTGATTTTGTTTTGGTTTGAGATTATAGGGAAATAGACCTTAAAACTTCCATTTGTTGGGGTTGTCCATGAAGTGTTAGCAGAAGTGTTGGAACCCAGATACGTCAAAGGAGACCAGCAACATCAAGGCATTGATTATAATCTCTTTCTGATTTATATTAATGAAATTATTGATTGATTTGCTACATGAAGTGTCATTTTACATCTTTATGGCTTAATGTTACTTGACCTATTAAGTAGGTTGAATACAATATTGTATGCTATAACTTTTTGTTTTTTTTGTTGTTTGCTTGTTTCAAGTATTCGAAGGAAGGAAATGGAAGATAGATGGAGTGAGGAAGTAGGATCACCACCAAGCATAATAGTGTTCTAAGAGGTAGGCCCTCTTAATTGATTCTAGCTTAAGGAGATTTTCCATAGATTATTTGTTTGTGGCTAGACCCACTCTCTCAGGCTAAAGGAATTGTTTGTGTCCACACTTAGAATTTACCTACTCCACAAGGTGTAATTGAACACCGAGGATGGTGTTCCCCCAAGGGGGAGGGTTCTATAACAGCCCTGGTCAAAAATTCCATGTAATATTCTTAATAAAGGAAAAATGATAACCAAGGTCATCGGACACATATTGCAAGCTGAATGTTAGGCAAAACATCCTAGTGGGTGTTCATTTGGTTTGTTATGGCTAAGAGGAAATTCGCAAAGGAAAGTGGAATTAATTGCCATTTTACTTATGAAAATAATGGAAATTAGGAGAAAAGGAAGGTGAAATATCACAATTTTTCATGAGGAGGAAATTGAAGGAAAATGAATAAAATAGAGGCCTCGTTAATAAAAAGGATTTTGAGAATTAGTTGGTAGATTTTGACAATTATATGGTGGAGCTCTCTCTCTGTTCTCTCTCTTACACACTCTTGGACACTTAGAGTTTTCTAGGATCAAGAAAAGAAAAGGAATGACAAAAAAGGAAAAGGTAAGAAAAGATGAAGCAAGGAAGAGAAATATTAAGCAGCTACAGTGGGATTATTGGTAGGTATTGATTTTCATTTGTGATTTCCTTGCCATATTTGGCATGCATGGTACATTCATGGGTGTATTTGGTTCTCTAGCTATCATTACAATGGGTTTTTCCAAGTGTAACAGTGATCTTCAGCCTTGCCTTTCCATTTCCAGATGGCCATGGTGTGATGGTGGTTTCTCTTATTTAGTTGAGTTGGATTTTCAAATGGTGTCAAAGATGAGTGAGCTGGTATATGAAAATAACACAAGGCCTAAAAATCCCTAGACCGAAGAAGGTGAGATTGTGGTAAAGCCATATTTTGTGTACCTCAATGGGCCTAGGAATCCTTGACTGTTGAATAGAGGGATATATGGTAAAGTCTAGAGGCGTGTGCCCTCGATCACTCCTAGGAATCCTCGACCGATGAATGACAAGATATATGGTAAATCCTAGTGGGTGGAGTCTCAATCAAGCCTAGGAATACTCTACCAGTGAATGGCTGGATATAAGATAAATCTAGGAGACTGGGGTCTTGATTAGGCATAAGAATCCTCGATTGGTGAATGGTGGAATATACGGTAAAGGTTAGATACTAGGAGGCATCCAAATTCCTTATGGTGTAGGTGGAGAGATATAGAGTCATCCATGCTTGTTTAGGGCCTAGTGATCTGGTGGTGATTGCGGTAAATACTGGTTGTATTGATGAGGGTTCGGGCCTAATGATCTAGTAGGGATTGTGGTAAATCTTGAGGAAGCCCTGGTTGGTTTTTTTGTGATTCCCACATTCATGCTTGGAATATGGCATAAGGGTGATTGGCTGAAATAAATATTTGGTTCAGCCCAACCTATGGTTGGGTGGTACGTGTAAGTCCCATAATTGGTTTCATTTTTCATATTTTAATCAGAGCTCTTTTCATCTTGTGTTATATGTGTAAATGTAATTGTTATTATGTGAATTTAATAGTTGTTATATCATTGATATATATCTGGTTTTTCGCTAGTTATAAGTATGTTTTATAACATACTTTATTTATGGCTCTTATCACATTTTGATTAGAAAATGAATGAAAAATGAATATATGACCTAATGGATGATAATGCAACTGTTGCGATGAGGCATCAATGCTTCCCTATGAATCTGAGATAAATATGAGACCCCTATGTTCAAATGTGTATTTATGACCTATAGATTTCATGTTCATGATATGTTTGATGTAATGTCTGTCATGGCTAGGCCTTGTTAGGTCAATTTCTTGTCTAATGTTTTTATGGAAGGCTTTCTCCTTTTTTCATTCATGGTTATGGAAAGTTTCATTAAGTTCTGGGCATAGGTTTGGATCCTAGCTTGAAAAGTGTCTTAAATATCGTGGTCATAGGCACAAAACTAGGTGAAAAATATTGCAATTTTTCCCTTGTAGGCATTATACATGCGACTGGAGGGTTTTATTAAAAATTAGGCATTGTTGTGCAAGTGTCTAGGAGATCATGGCACTAAAATAAGAGGTTTAATTCAAGGTTTGGGCACCTGGAAGGGTTGTTTAGCCCTTGGGGGTCATGTAGCACCTAATTAAGAAGTCATTAAGGTTTTTGGTTTTTCAATTCCACTTCCTTAAGGTGATCTATAAGGTTGAACCATATCATAGCAAATATTCATCACATGTTTACACCAGTAGACTGGTAACTTGGGTAAATGTGGGAGGAGGATGCTAACTGGGTTAATTTATATGATAGTACCCCAAGGGGGTGTATACATGTGGTTATATGTACATGCAATTTGTTAATGTATGTGTAATAGGGTTAGCCTAATAATAAAGGGGCCATATACGCAATGTGAAAATAAGTATATATAGAGATCATGTAATCATTATTGAGGATAGGGATTTGAATGTGTGAATGAATTTGGGTATTTGGATGAGTTTCTATTGTTATTATCTATATTGGAGTTATGATACATGCACACATTGATGTAAATTATGTGTACTTCTAGTGTTCCTTGTCCAATAGAAAACATATAGAAACATAATCACTTGTTATGGTATTAAGATTCGATTAATCATCTTCAAGTTTATTACTTAACTTATTATTGCCTTATTTCATGAAGAAGAAAGGACTAAACTACAAAATAATAGAATTAAATGAACACATATTTAATACTGATATTAAAATAAATGATATTGATTGTTGTCTATTTGGAAAGTTCGTTATTAGTTGGGGTGTTTTATTTAATGAAACAAAAATTCAATTTGCTAAAGAGGTTGATAATCTACTTAGTCACTTATAGAACAAGGTAACTTAGGATAAAAACAATCATCAGATAAAACTAAATTGGATTGAAAAAGCCTTAGCTCCTAATAATAATGTTCAAGTGTTCAATAAATCTTCTTCAAATGATGACTCTTCTTCAATGCCATATAGCTCAAATGCATAAAATTGACCATAGGCATAATATATTAGACCAAAATGATTCAAATAGTTTCAAATGTGTTCCCTCATATAAACAAAACAAAACATTAACTAGAAGTCTTATTACATTCTAAATCATTATTACTTTTGTAGAAGCATATAAACATAAAGTAGAGTAACAAGCCATGATGGATGAATATGATTCAATAATTGCAAATGGAAATTGGAAACTTATCTATTTTCCAATATATCCTAAACACATCACATGTAAATGGGTTTGATCAATTATGAAGCAATTAGTGAGGTGGATGACTATAAAAGTGACTTGTGGCTAAGGGTTTTTCCTAGAAAGAAGATATAAACTATAATGACAAATTTTCACCAACAATAAAAGTGGAATACAATTAGAATGGTAATTTGTTTTTTACACAACATGGTAGGACACTTTACCAAATGTATGTTAAAAGTGTATTTCTTAATGGTTATCTGAAAGAAGAAGTATATATGGCTCAACCCCTAGGTTTTAAAGTTGAATGATAAGAGCATAAAGTTGGTCAAATAATGAATGATATATATATATAGCTTTAAATAGAAACCTAGAGCATGTCACACCAAAATGAATGAAATTTTTAGTTATGTGGGTTTTCAATGTAGTGAGTTTGATGATACTTCATGTTTCAAGATTCAACACTAAAACTTGGTAGTGGTTGTTGGTTATGTTGATGACTTCATCATTCCAAGGAATCATAAAGTTAATATCAAGAAAGTGAAATAATAAGTTTAAAAATTGTTCAAAATGATGGACTTGTGGTCACATTGATACTATATTGGAGGGGAAGTTTCTTAAAAATCTCATTGAATATTCTTTAGTAGAACCAAGTATGACTACAAATTGTTAAAGAATCTTGTCATGTAGGACCATAAATCATCTTGCATATATCGAGAAAAAATTAATACTTTCAAACTTTGAAGGGAGGAATTGATGAATAGTACCATTTATAGATATTTGATTGGAAACATCTTTTATGTAAGAAATGTTCATCTATATTTGTCATATGTGGTAAACACTCTTTCCAAATTCATGTAGGAACTTAGATAAATTTACTATAGTGTAGGAAATGTGCTTGGTATGTGTTATACACTTTTTTTGACTATCCTCCTATGTTGTACATTGCACCAGGTGCAATGGTTTTGAAGTCCCCCCACTTTCTTGAAGGTAAAACAAATTTTGAGTTGTTTTTTGCATCCATTTTCAGTGGTTTTCAACACAAGGTTGTGCTAAAAGCGGTTTTTTAGCATATGGTGATTTTGCTGATGGTTTTCATGTTTTGGTTAAGGAACTATGCATGTATTATAATCCACGTTAAAAGATTAGTTATTTATGGATGTTGAAGGATATATATATTTTATTCTAAGATTGTATAGAAAAATATATTGAAAAAATCTTGTTGGCTTTCCTGGTTTTGATGTCGAAGATAAATTATTTGCATTTATGTGTGTTTTTTCCATTACATATTTTTTGTTTTATTAAAAATATACTTACAAAAATTAATTGTATGAGGCTAAAACGTACAATTGGTTTCAATGAAATTTTTGGTTCAAGGGAATTTCTTTGGGGCTAAGGGGTTTGTCGTAGGCTTATGGTAGACCCTGCTATAGTGGGATATTTGTGGAAGAATTTTTTTTGGTAAAAGGAAATGGTGAGAAATTAAATGGTAAGCGTTTTGAGTGGTTGAAGCTTAAAATGGAATATATTTTGGTGGATAAACATCATTGGATTTCTATGGATTTGAGTTTCACATTGACTAGTATGTCAACCGAAGGTTGGACCAAGTTGGATAAAAAGGAAAATAACACTATATAAGTGTGTCCCTTAGATTCACTATTAGTGAATGTTTTAGGGGAAGATACAAAATTTTTTTTTTGGAACACGTTAGGGGCTTTCTATCAGTCTAGGTCCCTCATGAACAAATTGTTCTTACAGAAAAATTTGTATAACCTAAGGATGAAGGATGGAGACTCGATGAAAAAACATCTAAATTATCTCAATACTATAGTTTGTCAGTTATTATTTGTTGATATTAATATTTTGAGTGAAGAAAAGTGCAACATATATTTATGTTCTATATTGGAATTATGGAATAGTCTAATTGTTGTAGTAATGCAACTAATTTAAGTTTCGATGAAAAAATATCATTCTTGTTTTTGGAGGATATGAGACAAAAGAACATGGAGAGCCAACATGGATATGCCTTGTCTATAAGACGATTCTCCTAGAAAATAAATAACAATATGTCATCAAGTGGGAGATCTAAATATAGATGAAAATCTAAATCTATAAGAAATTTCATAAAGGTATGTTGGAGATGAGGAAATAAGGCAATTAAAATAAGGATTGTAGATCCCAAATCATTGAGAAAGGTAAGGGATCTAAATATGCTCCTACATAGAAGCAAAAAACTCTTTCAATTAAGGAGGGGATATATATTTCGCTTCTTCATGTACACATGTATATCATGAGGCATGGTAGGTTGACTCTAGTACATTAGTTCATATGGATCTTCAGAGGAAGTGGTTTTGCAATTATGAAAGATATGATGGAAATGATGTTTTCCTAGGTGACAACTTGACAAAAAGAATCATTGGATAAGGAAAAATAAATTTGAAACTCATGGAAGAAAGAATTAAAACACTCCCTAGTGTTCCACATACCAGGGTTGGTAAACAATTTGAATTATGTAAGAAAATTGAGTGATGCAAGTATAAAAACAATGTTTTAAAAGGATATTTGTAGTATGATTTGAGGAAAAATGGTATTTCTAAGGAGACTTTTAATTAAAACTATGTATAAGTTGTTAGGAAGCATTACTAGTGTTGGCTTCAATAGTTATGATGTTTCTGAGAGCAAAGCTGATGTTTCTAAGAGCAGGGCTAAACTTAGGAAAAAGTCTTAAAGGCTCTCGAGAAAAGACTATTTTGTGGCATCAATGATAGGGACAAATCAAAGAGAATTCCATTCAAGTACTACATAGTAATGACATGCAGGGTTAGATGATGAGCATTTTTCCCATCAAATACGTTTAAAAAATTTACATTATCATTTCTCATGGTGTGCCCTGAAATTTACAAAATTTATTTTTGACGTTTTATTTATTTAAAAAATGTTATTAATACCCTATGGGAACATTCCATCTAGATGAGGGCCATACTCATACATAGCCATCAATTCTCTAGACTTTTCTTGTAGCTACCTCACTGTTGTGGCTACGACGAAAACCCTCCAAAAGTTTTTCTACACTAGAAGTTTGGAACCTATTGAGTATCTTATGATCTGTTGTCCCATGTGAATCATAACAGCTTCATGGTAAATTTATTTTTTGAAAATTTCTTGTCTTCTTCTCTTATTCTAATTGTCAAAGTCACTTTCTCACACGTGATTAGTCCTTTATGAATTCATGAAGGCATTCCTTTCTATGCAAACTTAGATAAGCATTGCGCAATTCTTGAAGGTAAGGCTTGTGTCATCATTATTGAGAATAACTGCACAATGCATAAGGACAATGCACTACCCAAACTATGTATAAAGTTAGTGTGCAATATCACTTGACAATGCCTCTTACTTTGGTTGCAATTGTACTACTATTCCAATGAGTTTTCTTAACTGTTGCTTTTGCATACCTTTGTTTTTTCAAGTGAAGATTTCACTTTTGCGACTGATTTTCTTTCTTGCTTTCACTTTAAAATGTGTCATTCTCACTTTATCTTCACTCTAATATGTGTCACTTTCACTTCCTTTAGCCTTTGCAAATGTCTTTTTCATTTTTTCTTACTATTGCGAGTGTTATCGTTTGGTTAGGGAAGTGTTACATCTAGTTAAAGGGAGTGATTCATACATTCCTGAACGGTGGTTTTGATGTATTTTATTGGACTAATAAATTCTACCTATTATAGAGACATCTATTATACCCATTTACCAAGTCATGAGCATTGTTTCATTAGTCTCATCACTTTTGTCGCAAAGTGTATCTTAAGTGTTGCACTTGGAGGTAAGTGTTATTTTGTTGTTGTTTCAATGGGCACATGTTGATTTTTGGTGGTAAGTTCTTCATTTTCAAGAGGTTGATCATCTATGAGCATGTTATCACATTCAAGTCATGATTTGGTTCCATCTCATGGCTCTTTGGTCCCACACTTAGTCATTTTCTTAAGATGATGTGTCCCTGATCAACCTCCCTCTGGTCCACCTCCTTGAACTACACATTGCGCAGTATTAGATATTAGTCAGTATATCCTTCTCCTTGGACCTTCACACTTTGTAGTCCTTACCTCCAAGGATTATGTAGAGCATAGTCATAGTGGTGTGGTTAGTCAGCCTCCTATCCTTAGAAACTGTGCAATTTTCCTCTCCAGTTGGTCTATTTTTTCATATTGCGTAGTTTTAATCAGAAGTTTCGCCTTGTTGTCTCACTATGTTTCCCAAATATGCATTCATTGGCCTCCCAGGACTACACATTTCACAATCACAATGAGTAATCCCTTCTTATCTACCTTCTTGACTTGCTCAACTATGCAATATTCTGTCATTGGCCCCCCTAAACTATGAATTTTAAAATAACAATGAGAAAGCCTTCCTCATTGTCTTATTAATTTTTCCAACTACAAAATATTGTGCCTTCCTATCTCCCAGAATTGTGCACTGGATAGTTTCAATGAGAAAGCCTTCATTGTTGTTTCCTTAACTCCCTCAATTGCATATTCCTTCTCAGACTCCAAAATAATACGTATTTCATAGTCATAGTAACGAGAGCTTAACTCTTTCCTCCCAAAATTGTGCATTATGTAATTTCTCAACCTCCTCCTCAGCCTAGTACCTTGTTGTAGATCAGTTAGTGCATTGAATGGAGAATCAGTAAACTTGTGTTTTCTGGATTGATGTCATCTTATCACGAGTAAATTCCATTTGCAAGTTCTATATCTTGATATGACAGGATTATGTTCAAGGAGGATGCAAAGGAGATCATATGAGAAGACACTTGTAAGGCTGAAACCATGAAGAAGTCATCAAGAAAGGAGATGAAGGGATACTAGCTTACGACAAAAGGTTAAAGAGATTACATAAAGACTCCTTATAAATGAAAATCTTGGAGGATGAAGATGAAGCACATGCATGATCAATCATGAACAACTCAAGGAAGCAACAAGAAGAGAAGCTTGACATTGACACATCATCATGAAGATCCTCGTCTTTCTTTTCCAAGTCATGGCTTGTACAAGTGTCATCACAATGTCATACATATAAATGGATCTTTCCACATGACGTGGAGTGTAATTATGTATTTCCAAAAATGAAAAAATGTAAATGTGTCAGAGTCCAAGAGTCATATGTGGAATATGAAAAGTTACATTTCAACTAAAGAGTCACTAGGAAAAGTTCAAGAGTATTGTAGAATTTCAAGGTTCACTTAGGAAGTCCAAGAGACATGAGGGTAACTCAAGAGTCATGGGATATGAAAGGTCATTCCTCTTGTTCTAAATACAACCTCATAACTCAAGAAAAGGAAGTTTGGGAGTCAGATACTTTGGATAGATAGCTTCTCTACCTTGGTGAAGGAGAGAAGATAATTCTTTGGATAAGCAAGAAGTGACTTAATGTTCCACTATTGCAGCTAGTGTCTCATCATTGTAATTGTGTACTTGGATCTTTTACACAATAATCATAAGCTCATTGAGCCAACAAATTTTCATGCATGTATTGTGAATATTGTAGGGCTATTATTTTGATGTTTGTGATATGTGTTATGTTCATATGTACTAAATAAATTGAACTACGTCATTGGATTTGGAGCTTATCTTGTTGAATGTATGTTTTATTTTCATTAATGATCATTGTGTTTATGTGAATTACTTCTCTAGATAACTAACACATCTTTCTTTAGTCTCATTTTCCTCTCTTAGAATAGTACTATGACTTTCCTTCTAAAGATTCACTCTTTCTACCCTCTCGTGAAATCCTCCTTTTACACATTGCAATTAGTGTTTCATAATGTTAAATTTCTTTATGATTTTAAAGGTTTTATGCATACTCTCTTATGTTATCCATTGTAACTAAGGAAAACCTTTGAGTTATGGTGGTCGGACCGATACTCTGCATGGGCTCCTACTCCAAATAGTGTGAGGTATAATTAGGACTTGACATCGGGGAGACCCCCTTGGATGATGAACATTCAACACCATCAATAGTTAGTGATAGAAGGAGGGCCATATGACAAGTTGTGCATGTTAAGTCTACTCTGAATCTCTTACCTTCAATGGATCATTCCCAATTGATACTCTTGGGATTTGTTTCTAATAAGTCTAGTTGTAAACTTTTAATCCCTATGGAACTTCTATATAAATTATATCATTTGAATTTTGATGGCGAGGATGGTATATCTAGATTCGAGCATACATCTCCTTTTCTCAAGTTTTTTGAAGGATTATGAAATTAATTGTGAACACGTTTCTTTAGTATTTTTTGCCCTAACATTTGAAGTTCGAGTTAACTAATGATGTCAAACCTTATTGTCTACTTCCATTCATTATTTTGAACACTTCATCAAGGAGATTCATAAAGCCTTTGATATGTATGATTATTGAGATGTCTATAAAAAGATTAATTAGCTAAGAATGAAGCTTGATAAATCAATTGAGGATTTTTCTAATAGATTTATTCACATGTGTTATGAGTTTCCTAAAGAAGACGTGGATTTGGATTTATTAAAAGAAAAGTTTCAAATTTTGGTTCAAACCTCTTTGAAACATTGTGAATCTGAATCCTTGGGTGATTGTGCTCTCCCAGTATTTGAAAATCATGGGGCACCTCTAATTGAAGAGGAGGAACCTACTATTCCTTTTGTTCCTTGTCCTCCTTCTTTCTTAGTACAAATCTAGGTTCCTCCTTGATGATTTTAAAGTTAGAAAATTTGGGAATCAAATTGTTCCATCGTTTCAACCCTCATCCACATCCCATGATCTAGATCTAATTGAGGATAACTTGGAATGGTTCATTAAGCCTAGGGTGAAGACCAAACCCTCAATTTTTCAAGATAATATTAACACTCATAACCTCAATCTTGAATTTGATTTGTATTATTTCTTTAAGGGATACTTGTCATCCTTTATCATCTCTTTCTCATGATCCCTTGTCCCTTGGTCCACTTGATCATTCTCTTCCAAGCTATCTTAATTTTTATTTTTGCAATCTGAACAATAATCAGGACAAGGGGAGTCAAATTTCACAGGCACAAAGGTGAGCATTCGCTTGATCTCTCTTCTCTTTTTAAAAATCCTCTATGTCAAGATGATGATCCTCCACTCTTGGTTGATTTAGAATCTAGTAATATTGATAGTCAATCAAATGAAATAAATTTACTTAATTAATCTAAATTATTAGGAAACCATAATCCTGATGATGATGAACCCATGGATGTATATGATGATGAATGCCCAAGTGCCCTAAATGATATTTTGGTTTCTCAATAAGATTCCGATTTTAAAGATTTAGATATTTAATATGATATGGTTAAAGATGATTTTCTCATGGAAACTTACTCTTTAGCTCACCATTTCTTGTGTCTTATGGCTTGTGATAAAAATATTCCATGCTCTTCAAATCCCTCACTTGATCAATTGAATGTTGAATCGACAAAAGGTAATGTGGTTATCCATGAAAAAGAAGAAAGTAATCAAAACATTGAGCATTCATCCCATTGTTGGATTTTCGTTGGGCTGACCCAGGTTCAATTCTTTTACTACACACCAACAAAACCCTTAATCACTGGCCCTTTTAGTAATGACCTACAAGCAGATCAAAATCTCACTTGAAGAGACTATGGGAGGATGCATAACTAGGTTTTTGCAGGCTTGAGGGATGATGCGATGTGGTATTTTTACGTTTTCTTATACTTAACATGCATAGATTACTTCGCATTCATACATTACTTTGCCACATTCTATTCATCACCCAAAACATATCATATAAATCCTTAATCATTTCTACATTGTAATAAAATTCAACTGTAATAAAAATGTTATGCTACAACAAATAATAAGCAAAGATACACATGAAGACACAAGTTTCACCGTTGTTCATCCCAATGTGGGACTACGTCGACAAGAATTGCTGCTTATAATAGAGAATTTGTACAACAAACAATTATTTTCTTGTCAGCTGCAAGAAGTCCACGCACTCAGCTATAGACTTAGGCCTCTATGTACTCAGCTACAGAGCCTTTTCTTCGTTGCAAGCTATAGATCACAATAATTCATCCATAGACATAGATTTGGATCATAACATAATGATGCTTCTCTTTATTATTTGAACCTATTATATATTATTATTTGAACATCGACGGTCCTTCATTACAATACCATGGTCCACATACCATGGTCTCTGTAAACAAGTAGTTAAAACAATTTATCAATTACAATATAGTATTCTTTTACAAAAAAGGGAGGGGCTTCGACCTTCTTCAAAGCTTGTATGTCACGCATTATATATATTGTGTGGTCTACTTTGGTGCTCCGCTGCTCCAATTTTTGGTCCACTTTGGGCTTCGTTTCATCCTTTACATTGCACTCTACTCCTCAAAATTCAGAGTCTCCATCAAAATCTATGCCAAGTTGGGTTGCACCCAACAGTGCCCCAGCACTCACATGTGACTAGTCCCGAGTCACTTAACTGCTCTGCCTCTGATTTTTGTTGTGATACTGTTGTAGACCTGGTTGAACTATTGTAGATTTTGTGTCACCTTCTTGTACTCACTACGTTCTCCCTTCAACAATGCCTTATCACATGTTCTACAACCTTCTACACCAACATTGTTTCCCTTTGTTGAAGCTCCTAAAGCTTCTCATCCAGTACCTGTGATAACAGGAGGACCTCATCCTACCAAGGCTGAGTCCTCTCTATCAAAATATGATCCTCCTTCTTGACTTCCCCAATCTCCTTCTGGAGGGCCTTACTCTCATTGATTTTCACGAACCTCTACAAGATTAGTAAGGTCTTCACAAAAGCCTAAATGTCTTCTAACTGTTGCTTCTTCTGCAACATTTCTTCCTATAGTTTTTATACATTTGGATCTTCTTGTAGCAAAGTCCAAATTTGCAAACTTTCATCTAAATACTCCCATAGTCTGCTAATGATGTGAAGATGTTGTCCATTAAAGTATTTAGGTCAATATCCCTTTGATCCCTTACTCCCTGTGCCGTAGTTCATTGCAACATCATTTGAAACTCACTAATATATATTTCATACTTCAATTTCACTTTAGCAATTTTTTCCATATACCCCTTCATTAAAAGGTTGAGCTTGGTGACCTTTTCTTCTACTGGCTCTTCCTCTCAGACATCAAGGTCCAAAATCTCTTTGCATGTGGCTTCGACCACCTCCTTGATATTCTAGCATTCCTCTGCCATTTGATCTTTTTCTTGCATCACCTTCTCGAGCTTATTCCATAGTGCAACTTGGTCTTTTCCACTTGTATATTCAGATGTGAGGTATGATATTCCCTCATCTTCAGTTCTTCAAATTATCTCCATGTGAAACTTGTGTAGTCTTAGCAGCACCACTGCTGTGATGTTCATGTTGACATGCTTCCATTCTTTAGCCTGCTATTGCAGTTCAAAAGATTCAAATTGTAAGGCTCCTACAAGTATATGTGCTAGCCTCACTGCAAGCATAAGCTCTATCTTCATTTCATCTAAAACCGTTTCCTCTATTTGCACGGGTTGTCTATTGTCTATGCTAGTATCTTCATCTCTATGATCCACTCTACAACATTAGGTAGAAGTTCATCGTGGAAATCTTCAACTCTGTTCCAGGATTCTATTGTTTCTTCCTATGTCCTACCCCCAATTTGATCTAAGTCCTCTTTAGTAAGGACCATGAGATCCTTTGTCTCATCGGCCTTCTATTTCTTCTTTTTCTTTGAGGCATCTTCACCCTCTACCTTCCTTTTTCTATGATAGTTTTTTATGTTTCTTCCTTTTTTGTCCCCTTGGTATGCTAATCTCCCTCAAGAGGATCCTGTTAACCCTCATCATGTATATCTTCCTCCTTTGACTCATGTTCATCCTACTCATCTTTTCCACTAGTTTTCCCATGCCACAAAGTGTCCACCTCTTCTCCTTATGTCTCATTGTTTCTTATTACAGCTAGTGGAGTCATCCATTCTTTGCGACATTCCTATATATGCATCACAAGATCATCTTCAGTCACCATAAATGCCAAGGCATGCCATTTCCTTTTTGTATCCCTGCGTGCCTATATGTACACCTTGTGAAAGTCTTCTTTGAAGTTCGCCACGTAGCTAGACTTATCGTATAATCTTGGCTAGAGTTGAGGATGTTGGTTTACTAGCATGTGTAAATCCATGTGGTACAATGCAAAAAATATTCAATTTTATTCTTCATGCGAGACGTTGGTGATAAACGATAGTGAAGCATACTTGGTTCCTTCACATGTATTTGTAGGCACATGTGGGAATTGCAACTCCTTTGGTTCTCTCCATGCCAACATAGCAATAATCAAATCAATCAAGTGTAGTGTAAAGTTGTACCTTTTTCCTAGACCTCTCAGTAGTCATCTAGGAACTCCATGCATAGGTATCCAACCCAGTTAAACTAAACCCCATTGGCACAGTGCGTGGCTAACGACATAGGAACTTCATTTGCATGATATTTCCTCATAATATTCTGAGCCAAAATGTGTGCCACAAAGTGAACTACTTGGTCGCTCATCGAATTTATGTTGAAGCCCCTCTTTCCATTCACTAGCTCGAACATTGTCTTCATATTTTCCGCTATAGCGCAGTCCATGTCTTTCCAAACGAACTCCTCTTTAGGGTTTAGTCCTTCGTATGGAAATCTTGTGATCCTCTAGATCAGCATAGGGTCTATGGGGATCTTATTCCCCAACCATAAATTTCCATCGTGCACGAGCACAAGAAACTTCCTCATACACGTTGTTCTCCCCGCACTTTTGCGGAAGTGTGACATGTTCAACATATTTAGCAGTCTTGACTGCACCAACCCACTCACCCATTATTGTGGCCCTAACCTTGCCACTCCAATGTCTAGGTAGTGCACCTGTTTCAAATATAGGCCTTGTGCGAACTGACGATACTTCTTTGTATCATTAAAATCATAATCTGTGAATTTGAGATGTGGAATTTTTCATAAAACTTCTCCTTTGAAGGGTACTACTTCCAGCAACAAGGGTGTAAATGTGCCATACTTCACATCCTTTGATTCTTTTATAGGTTTGGTATTTGGTTTCCTTAGTGGGATGTATGGTGGTGGGGGTGATAAAAATACTACGTCGCATTCCTTTGCCTATATCGCCTCCACTTCTTCATCACTGTCCTTGACTATCTCGGGTTTTGGTTGAGGTTTAGTAGGCTTCTTATCTTGTTTCTTCTTGCTTCTCACTTCATTAGCTAGATTCTTTCTCAGGGATCTCCTATATTTCTGCAGTGATGGTGATGGTGATACTACCATGGGTGTTTCTACTACGGGAATCTGAGTTGATGTTGCGGGCATATCAACAGTTGTTGCGGAAACTGCTTCCATGACTCCTTCTATGCCTCTTTTGTCGAATATATGCCTAAATTATTCAGTTGACAAAATTTTCTTCAAGAAATTATCTACAATTTCATTGTGCTACGAACACTAAACCTCTCGATTCAACAAAGTTCTTAATTTGGCTAGGAGGCGGCTTATTTATAACAGTTTTGAAATTCGAACCCCATCATTAGATTTTATTTTGTTCATGTTTTGTTTCTATTTTCTCATTAATTGCATATCTATCCTCAGATTTTTCCAATCTATCCTTATAAAAGAAAATTTCTGAATATTCTTCCCTTTTAATGGTCATATTTTTGTTTTTCGGTGAACTTCGGCATATCCCATAATGTAGCAGACATCTCATCTTCTGTCACGGCTTCTGCAAACTTTGACATACTCTAGACTGTAGCGAAGTAAATTCCTACGTCGAACCTCTCTGCAACATAGTTTATAGTCTAATGCCCACTTTCAATTGCAAGTGGCACTAAGACTTTTCTTCTTTCTTTCTCAGGGCGAAGCTGTAGGGATAGGGTTTTCCCTGTACAACTTCAATCTACTGCCATTTACTCTTTCTTGAATCAACTCTCCATTTAACTTTGATAATTGTACAGCGCCTCCACTAGTAATAAACTCGTTAACATATGGGCCTAACTAATGCATTTTGAATTTTCCTGGGAACTTCAAAAACTTACTGTCATAGAGGAGAACAATGTCTCCTACCTAGAACTTCTTCTTCTTAAGATGCCTATCATGCTAGACCTTTTCTCTTGATTTTTGTACTTGCTGATGGAATCATGCTATAAATTTTTCTTCTTCCAAAGTAATCAACTGCGAAATTTTTTCCTTCATTATGTCAAGGTCTGCCATATTTGTAAAATTTGTAATCCTTAAGCTAGGCACAATGTATTCCATGGGCATCACAACTTCTTTCCCATAAACTAATTTGAAGGGTGTCTGATGTGTCAACTTCTTGCATGTAGTTCTATAAGCCCATAATATTGTTGGAAATGTAAGGTCCCAGTCATCTCTGTTTACATTGCGTACCTTAGTCAATGGATTCTCCAAAATCTTATTGAATTATTGCGCAGTTGCATTGGCCTTAGGGTGATAAGGAGTACTTTTTTGGTGATAAACTTGAAATTTCTCAGTCAATGCTTCAATAGTATTGTTCAGGAAATGTGAACCTTGGTCACTCATCAAGATCTTTGGACACCCAAATCTAGACAATATGTATTCAAAAATGAACTTTGCAGCAATCTCTATGTTGCAATCTCTTACTGGTTATGCTTCGGGCCATCTGGTCAAATAATCGGTTATAGTAATTATGTATCTCGCAACAATCCTCATTGCAGGTTGATTGATAGGTCCAACAAAATCAATAGCCCATTTATCAAAAACCTATAATGTAACTTGTGCTACTAGTGGCATCTCATCCCTTTTAGAAGGTTTTCTTATTCTTCGACATATATCACAAGCTCTGCAATACTTCTTTGCATCTTTATGTAGTGTAGGCCACCACAATCTTGCTCTTAAAATCTTTTGTGCAATAGCTTTTCCTGCATAATGTCCACGAGTTGTGCCTTCATGACCCTCTATTATAATTATTTTCCTTTCATGTTTAGGGACATACCTGTGCAGTATCTCATATGGTACCATCTTATATAAGTGTCGTGCTATCAATGAAAAATCACCTGCCTTCACAACTAATTCTTTCTTCTACTTCATAATATATTCTGAAGGAGCCATTCCTGTGTTCTTTGCAAAATGATTATATGCAACTCTAATTGCAAATAAATGCACATTAGGGAGATTATCTTCTATGCAAGTTGGTTTTTCACCTATTTCCAATCTTGACAAATGGTCAGGTCCTGCATTCAATATTCTTTGCTTAACAATAATTTCAAAGTCATATTATTGCAACAATAATAACCTTCTGCAAATATTCCCTCCTAAAACAAACTTATTAGTTAAATCATTTAATGCAGAATGATATACAAACATATTGAAACATGACCCCAGAAAAGAATGTCTAAACTTCTGCAAGGCATTTACCATTGCCAGTCCTTCTCTTTCTACAGTTGTGTAATTATTCTCTACATTATATAGTTTCCTACTTTCAAAAGCTATAGCATGATCAATTTATCCTACACCAGGTTGAGCTAGTACCACTCCCAAAGTTATACAAGAAGCATCCACATGTACACGAAATTCCTTATTCCAATTAGGGAATACTAGTATAGCAGCAGATACCATCTTTTCCTTCAATTTGTCAAGGCTCTTTCGACATTCTTCATCCCATTGAAAGTGACATCTTTCTTTAACAAATTTTCCACTGGTGCAGTAATCTAAGCATATATTTTCATAAAAATTTTGTAATATCCTGTATGTCCCAATGTCCTGTGAAGTCGTCTTATTGTCTTTGGTGGAGATAGGTTCACAATGATAACAATTTTTGTAGGGTCTACCATCAATCCTTTATTGCAAACAATATGTCCCAACAATATACCAAAATGTACACAAAATATACACTTCTTTAAGTTCAGGGAGATCTGATACTATCTACATGTATCAAGCATAAGTCTTAAACTTCCAGTATGTTTACTTAGAAACCCAAATTGATCCAAAATGGATTCTAAAACCCTCTAAGTCTTTATATAATTAAACACTATCGCAAAGGAAAAACCTTCACAAATGGCAGAAAACACTATCGCATGGGAAAAACATGAAGAAATGGTAAAAACAGAGTTAAGCGGAGGCTAAAGCAACATTGCACAAGACCCATCAGATCAGACCAATCAATGGTCCAGATCTAATCATCATATTACAATTGGAGGTGGCAAGCGGATTCTATCAGAGGCAGCCTTATGGAAATCACGATAGTGATCAACACAATTAAATGAGGGTTGTTGATCAAGCGTGTAGATCAACGATCCAAATCTACTCGTAATATCGCATCGGTAATACACACACAAAAGACTTAACCCACGGCCCGAAGGTTACGCGATATGTGATTGCGATATATCGCATCGTAATATCACATCGGCGCGATACAAAGGAGTGGGGCCAATACAAATGTGACTTACGATAGCCAAACTTGACAGGTTTTATCGATGCAATTTAATATATTTTAAGTTCTGGTAAAAAGGGTTTTTCTATGTATTTTCACATTTTCATTAAATAAACGAAATACAAAGAAAATGACCCGAAAGGTTAATACATGCAACTTTATATTATTTGAATTCTGTAATGAGCGGTATTTTGGGCGGGCCTCAGGCAGTAAGTGTTATTGGATGGCCTTCGCCCAATCCCATACATTGGCCAACACGTGGCTTGGCATCAGAGACAGAAAATCACCTTTTTGGGCGGGTAATATCCATACGCATAAGCCTCCCAAAATGAATATCAACCGTTGGATCAGAGATCACCCAGATCAACGATGGGCTTGTGATAGTGACCAAAGGCAGATCTGAAAGGATTATAGGGTGGATTCGATGATTTTTGAAGTTCGATAAAAAGAGTTTTGTGGGTTTTTCAGTGTTTTTAGTGTATTTCTCTGTGTAAATAGAGAAATGCATTCCCGGGGATTTCAACTGTACCAATGTTCCTTTACATTTAAAAACAGGTGGCCACCATACTTAAAGGCATTTCACAATGATTGTTTAATGCTCAGAGGGGATTTGAACGAACAGAGGCTAGAAACTAGAGAGCCAAAAGGGGAGACAAAAAGACAAGCGCCTATAGGCTTAAAAGCCAATCAGTGGCAGAGACAGGGTAGGCAGTGCTGAGACAGAGAGGAAACAAAAGACAGAGAGCGAGAGGGAGAGTCTGTGTACTCAAAAAGACTTGAGCAATTCAATTAAAACCCTGTTGTTTATTCTTCTTGTGTTGAGACTCGATTTGAGCTCACAATTGTAAAAACTCTGCTCTTGAAGACATAATAGAGAGGTCACCACTGAAATCTGGACCAAGAGACATAACCCAAAAGTTTTGGGTGAACTCCTTGATTATTTGCTATGTTGATGTGTGTTTGTCTATTATGTTTGTCTAACTCCTCATTGTCTATATTATTAGCAATATTTTCGATTTGTTGCACTAAGTAATATAGGAATTCCTACACATGAGCCTGTAATACCTTAATATTGTTTTAAGATCTCATTTTCAGATCAAGTGGTATAAGAGCTTTAGGTTTTGTTAAGGTTAGACAAGCTTGTGCTAGATTTTGAATGCTAACTAGGTCAAAGCTCAAACTAGGAGAAGGAGAACTTGTTGAGGCTAATCCAGAGATTGGAAGAGTCTATTCTTATAGGAGAATGGAAGAAGAAGTCCCATTGGAATCAGACTCTCATTTCATGGATATTTTTATGGCCATGCGAGCCATGGTGGAAGATATGTATCGGGAATTTAAGAAGGGTCGAGGTGAAAGCACTTCAACACCCAAACCATACAAAGGAGTAGAGGAACCTTCTCCATTTTCCCATCAAGAGGGAAAAGGGAAAGGGGAAAGGCCTCCTCCCTCATATCCACCACCATCACCTTCACCATCCTCATCTCCTAGCCCTGATAAGAAAAAAAAGAAAACTTCTTTGATTAAATTAGATGTGAAGTTTGATTTGCCAATTTATGAGGGAGAACTAAATGCAGAAAAGATAGATAACTGGATAAGACAGATTGATGTATATTGTAGGGTGTAGAACATTGATTGAGAAAGGATAAATATTTAGTTGGCTAGCCTTTGACTTGGAGGAACTACACTAGTGTGGGGGGAAGGCAAGACACAAACTGATATGAAGAGACATGGTAAAATCCTTTCTACCTGGAATGAATTTGTTTCTACCCTCAAAAAAAAATTCTATCCACTAGCTTATATGTAGCAAGCAATGATGAGTTGGCAAACTCTTTGCCAATTTAAGGGTCAAAGTGTACAAAGTTATACCCAGGAATTTAGAAAAAGAGCTTTAACTCTAGGCATATCTCTAGACTCACTTGAAACTTTGTTGAAGTATATAGGTGGTCTGCATAGCTATTTGAAGCACACCATTTTCATGTTTAATCCCACTAGCCTAGATGATGCATCAGTTCAAGCTACACATCTAGAAGCTAGAGGCAAGAATGTGAACGCAGAGGTTGGGGTATCATCTAAACACTCTGCAAGAAAGAACAAGGAAAAGAAGAAGATGAAATGGAAGGAGAGGAAGACAAACACTGTACAAAAAGACAAACCTTTATGCACTCATTGCAAGAAGGATGGACACGATGATGCAAACTATTGGTCTTTGCATTCGGAATTGAAACCTAAGAAGTTTGATGGTAAGAGGAAAAAGACTATTGCTGCTATTTAGAAAGACTTGGGGTCAGACTCAGGTGATGAAACAACAGTCACAACCATAGGTATAAAAGGTAAAAATTATGAAGCATTCACAAGTAATTCTACACAATCTATTGATAATGAAGATAATGAGAGGAAAGGGCATGAGCTTTTTCATATTAGAGTCATTTCCAAGCACCAAAAGATTGATAATTTATTTGATAGTGGATCACAAGTAAACTTGATTTCTGAAACAATTGTAAAGAAGTTGGGATTACTAACAAAAACTCACAAGAAGCCATATCCATTAGGTTGGGTATGTGATAAAGCAAAGCTACATGTAACAAGACAATGTAAACTTAGATTTGTTGTTGGGTCAACATTTGTAGATGAGGTTGAGTTAAATATAGTTCCCTTGGATATATGTGGTATTGTTTTAGGAAGTCCTTACTTGTATGATAGGAAAGCCATTTTCTATAGAGCTGAAAATAAGTATCAACTCACTAAAGATGGAATAGAATATATTGTAAGAGCTCATAAACTCAAAAATAACTATTCTCTCATAAACTCAGGGTAGATGAAAAGAATTGTGAATTCATGTAAGCAATTTTTACTGATGGTTGTAAAGGAAAAGAACCCTGATAAATCCAATGTATTTGAAGGTTGTGATGCTAAACATAAAGCTAATATAGTTAAAGTTGCTTCAAAATATGATATCCTATTTCAAGAACCTAAAGGTCTGCCACCCAAAAGGGAAATAGTACATGATATTCATTTGCAGCAAGATGCTCCATTACCTAACATCGGAATGTATAGGTTATCTGCTTTAGAGAATGTAGAGATAAACGAGCAGGTATAGGAGCTACTCGATAAAGGGTTCATAAGACCAAGCACATCGCCATGTGGATCTCCAATTGTACTAGTGAGAAAGAAAGACGGTTCATGGAGAATGTGCATTGATTATAGAGCATATAATAAAATAACTATCAAGAATCGTTATCCTCTTCCTCGTATTGATGATCTATTAGATCAGTTGAAAGAAGTAGTTTACTTTTCCAAGTTAGACTTGCATAGTGGCTATCATCAAGTCAAAGTTACAGAACAAGATGCATGGAAGACTACTTTCAAGACAAAGCAAGGGTTGTATGAATGGTTGGTTATGCCTTTTGGATTAACTAATGCTCCTACCACTTTCATAAGGGTTATGAATGATGTACTCATACCTTTTATTGATGATTTCGTATTTGTATATTTAGATGACATTCTTTTTTTCAGTAAAACATGGGAAGACCATTTGAAGCATGTAAAGTAGACATTAGATGTTTTAAAAAGAGAAAATCTCTATGTGAAGTTGTCAAAATGTGAATTTTGAAAAACATCTTTAAATTATTTGGGTCATATTGTAGGGGGTGGTAAATTGAAGATAGATCCCTCTAAGGTCGAAGTCATTGTGAACTAGACTAAAGCCAAATTTGCTACAGAAGTTAGGAGTTTCCTAGGAGCAGCACAATATTGAAGAAAGTTTATTGCAAACTTTTCTTTGATTATAGCTCCCTTACATGCTTTAACAGGATTGAACAAGGTGTTTCAGTGGGGAGGCAAACATCAAAAAGCCTTTGACACCTTAAAAGAAAAAATTAGTACAAAACTAGTACTAGCACTGCCAGATCTTCAACGTCCATTTGAGATTGAAACAGATGCCAATGACTATGCCATGGGAGCAGTGTTGATGCAACATGGTAAACCCATATGCTACCATTCTGAGACATTTAATTCTACAGTAGTTAATTATCCCACATATGATAAAGAATTGTATGCATTAGTACAAAGTGTGAAAAAGTGGAAACATTACTGGCAAAGAAACAATCATACATACTGATCATAAACCACTTCAATATTTGCACTCACAAACTAAATTGCAGCAATCAAGACATTATAGGTGGATGGGTTTCCTACAGCAATTTCATCTTGTCATCAGATATAAGAAGGGAATATACAATAAGGTTACAGATACGCTATCAAGACCAATCATAAATGCATCTACTATACTTAAGCATAACTCAGTAATGCATGAAAGTTACATTGAACAATATGCTCAAGATGTAGATTTTAAAGATATATATGCAACTTTAAGTCATGGCAAGCAAGTAGAAGAATTGGATTATTATGTTAAGGACCAAATTTTATATCATTTGGGAAAGTTATGCATTCCACAAACTGAAAGAGTTAACATAATTCGAGAAGCACATACTTCTCTGATATCAGGTCATTTTGGTGTAAGAAAAATAGTTGCAGAGCTGCAAAGGTTCTATTATTGGCCAAGAATGCATGAAAATTTTCTACATATATTAAAGGGTGTACTATGTGTGCTAAAAGGAAGCCGGGTAATAGAAAAATAGGCTTTTACACTCCGCTTCCAGTTCCTTCTCGTCCTTGGGAAAGCGTTTCCATGGACTTTGTTGGGGGATTGCCAAAATCTAGAAAAGGTCATGATTATTTGTTTGTTGTTGTGGATAGGTTCAACAAAATGTGTATTTTGATACCTTGTAACAAGGAGGTCACAGTTGAACAAACAACAAAGTTGTTCTTTCAACATGTATGGGTTCATTTTGGGTTATCCACTTCTATTATATCTGATCAAGATTCCCGATTTGTTGGGAAGTTTTGGTAAAGTCTATGGAAGTTGATGGACACCAGATTGAAGAAGAGAACAACATTTCATCCACAAATAGATGGTCAAACAGAGGTGGTCAACAGGACAGTGATCCAGTTGCTCAGACGCTATTGCAGCAAGCACCCCAAGCTTTGGGATGAGCATTTGTGTTATGTGCAACATGCTTACAACTATGCCAAGCACTCTTCTACTCAGAGATCTCCTTTTGAGACTTGTTTTGGTTTTGTACCAAAGTCTCCCTTGGATTTTGTCTTTGGTAAAGACATCATAGTTGATGGACACAGTGATGTGGACAAAGCAACCAAGTTCATTGAACAGATCCAAGAAATTCACCAGGCAGTGTAGGAATAGCTAGAAAGAAGCTAGGCCATGTACAAACCAAGGCATGAGAAGCATCGAATTGAGCATAGTTTCCAAGTTGGTGATCAGGTCTAGCTGTACATCAACAAAAACAAAATGCAAGGTGAAGGTAAGAAGCTAAAACCAATAAGGTATGGGCCTTTCAAGATACCTGAGAAAATTGGTGAAAACAATTTTTGCCTTGATTTTCCAGCTTATATGGATATCTATTCAATTGTTAATGTAGAAAACTTGAGACTATATGAACCTTCATTGATTGAAGATCCCAAAGAGAAAAGTCAGTTGCTTTCTATTGATGATTTTTTCTTGAATATCTCAATGAGCTACAGGAAGACATAGTTTTGGATAGGAAGGTGAGAACTACATGATGAGGGGATGTCGAGTACTTGAGAATCAGACTCAAAGGTTCAAAACCAAGCAGTGCATGATGGATAGAAATTGGACAAGTGAGGAAGTTGTATCCTCACTTGATCGATGTCTAAAAACCAACTTTTGGTGGTCCAAAATCTTTTCAGTGGGAAGGCGTGATCCAAAACGGATCCTAAAACTCTCTAAGTCTTTATATACTTGAACACTATTGCAAAGGAAAAACCTTCACAAATGGTGGAAAACACTATCGCACGGGAAAAGCATGAAGAAATGATGAAAAAAAAGATAAGAGGAGGCTAAAGCAACATTGCATAGGAGCCGTCAGATTGGACCAATCAATGGTCCAGATCTAATCGGCATATCACAGTTGGAGGTGGCAAGCAGAGTCTATCAGAGGCGGCCTTATGGAAATCATGATACGATCAGTGCGATTAAATGAGGGCCATTGATCAAGCACGGAGATCAATGGTCCAGATCTACTCGCAATATCACATCGCAAATGCACACACAAAAGGACTTAACCCGCGACCCGAAGGTTAGGCAATATGTGATTGCGATATATCGCATCGCGATATCGGATCAAAGCGATACAAAGGAGCAGGGCTGATACAAATGCGAGTTGCAATAGTCAAACCTGACGGGTTTTATGGATGCAATTTAATATATTTTGAGTTTTGGTAAAAAGGGTTTTTCCATGTATTTTAACATTTTCGTTAAATAAATGAAATACAAAGAAAATGTGCCCGGAGCGATAAAATGTACCCGATAGGTTAATACATGCAACTTTATATTATTTGAGTTCCATAATGATGGGGATTTTGGGAGGGCCTCAGGCGGTAAGTGGTATTGGGTGGGCTCTACCCGATCCCATACACTGGCCGACACGTGGCTTAGCGTCGGAGAGTGAAAATCTCCTTTTTGGCTGGGTGTCACGCGGAATGAGTTATACTTGCGGGCAAATCTAACCTTCCTAGGAGTCTAAGACTCTCTAATGACAAACAAACCAAATAAGAGCTATCCTTCTCTAGATACATATCATTTTACAAGAATTCAAATGTTCTCGATCTTACCTTAGGTCCAATGCTTGTTGTAGTAGTCCAGTCTTGTTGATCCGGATGAGCTCCTCCTTCACCTTCAGACCTGCGTTCACTAACAAGGAAAACAATTACATAGCATCTGAATATTCATTATAAAACAAAATATATCTATCATACTGACCAAGGAATGCATGAAATAATTCATTAACAAATCATTGAGAAGAATGGGCTTATTTGTATTAAATAATCAAAGGAACCATTACAACCTGAGCCTTGGTGTTGTGCAAGCTCCTCCCAGGGTCCAGCAAGTGATTTCCTCTACTTTGACAAGCTCACCCACTCCCACTATGGCAACCAGGAAGGATGGTGATCTCTCCTCACAAGTCAACAAATGGAAGTCTTAATTCCAGCAGCATTTACCCTATAGAATGTTCAGCTTTCAACCCCCTTTCTCCTTTGGCCCAATGCCTGTATTTATAGTATTCTAGAAGAGGTTATTCAGTTCCAACATCAATGGGATACTCCCTCTTTTGGATGGGGTAGCTCCTCTCTTGATGGGATAGCTCCTCTCTTGATGGGATAAGCTCCTCTATCATAGGGGTGCATGAACCATCTGGAGGCGCTCAATACACGTCAAAAACTCTTCTAGAAGGCTCTAGAATTGACCACAAGTAAATTTTTAAAGATGAAACTTGTGCCTTTTGACCTTTACAGGGGTCTGCACCCAACCTTTAGCTTACAGAGCGTATAAGGACGCAGGTCTAGTGTATTTGGAGTGCGTACACGCAGGCAAGGTAGAGAGAACCTGCGTACCCAGAGATAAACATGATTTTTAATGACTTTCTCTCTCTTTTGAAGTTTGACATGGAGAGCAGAGGTATAAGGCTTGACAAGGAGGATAATATGACTATTGATGGAGCCATATTAACTGCAGATAGTCATGG
>APFE030758095.1:0-15385 GCA_000404065.3 Pinus taeda | reverse complement strand
GAAAGATAAATATTTTCAATCTGAGGTCTCCCAGAATGGAATTGAGAAGGTTGGACTCTCCAAGGTTGTACATGTTATCACAAACTCCAAGCGTACTTGTCATCCTACTAGACTAGTAATTCAGACTCTAGAGTATACACACACATATTGTGAACCCTGATCGTGTAATTTGTGTGACTCTTATTGGGAGAGGAGGGTAAGGGGGGTCTAAATGTTTGGAGTGACTGTTGGCATTTGACATTTTCAAATACTAACGACAGCAGCCCTAGAAATGTAGGGGCCCACTTGGGAACCAGAAATTGGGTACTATAACGACCAAATTAAGATCAAAATTCTGTTCATTCGGCTTACGTTTTTGTTCATTGAAGGTATCCAACCAACAATAATGAATAAGCCCTCAGTTACATAGGCAGCTTAGCTTGCCATGGCTCGGTCCTCTATTTTACAATGTAGTTAACCATGAAGTATATCTAAGGAACACATTAGAGTTGATAATAGATATCTTACACAATTTTTAGCAAAGTGCTATATGCTGAACCTAAATTTGAAAGATATTTTTATTACGGTACAAAAGAGATCATAACCATAAACAATTAACTTGATCAAATGCATCGAAGGTCACAATTCTGTAAAGTGCAAATGTAGGGACTGAATGGGAATCTAACAGATCCCAGTTTGCCCTTTTATTTATAAAATAAACAAATACCAGAAACTGAAAGGGTGCCATAAAAACAAAACACATACAGCTGTGTGAAGCTGATATGATCCAAATTAAACGTGAGAAGCTGCTGATATCAAACCTGTTTAAGTTCCTGTCTTGGGAGCTGGGACAGGGAAAAAAGGTTGACTGCATCATTTCCGGTGATGCGTCCATCTCCATCTGCATTCATTCCATACGAGGAACTTAATCTAAAGAATCAAATTACAAATAGAAAAATCAAACTAGCAGAAGCTTAAGTTCCCAAATCCCAAATCCATCAATCAAACACTGAAAGAGTACTTGCATCGGCTTGCTCGAACCACTCTCTGTAAAGCTTTTCGTCGTGCTCAATAAGATACATAATGATTTCGTCCTCATATAAAATAATCTCTGGCTATATTTTCCAACAAATATTAAGTTAATGATCCTTAGTATGGGTAGGTAGGTTTCATACATCTGCATTTTGTTAGTCTCCCATCCAAACACACATGATCATGAGGACACATTAGAGGTGTATGTACGCCAACACACCTTGGATTATTCAGGACTGCACTGATTTTCTGGCGGCCTAAACAGTTGGCTCTCTGTATCTTCATAGGCGCTCCATAAACCAAACACTCGAAGGAATCGATTTAACGGAGCTCTTTCCAATTCTACCCATTCCAATCCTTCTCACAAATATAAAACAACAAAGTACCTTCTCATAAGTTCCCCTGCTAGCTGAAATGATCACAAACACAAAATTCTGGGACATGTTGAGAACTGTTTAAAACAGTTTATTCGATGTCCGCAAAATAGTCATTTCAGATATGAGATATGAGATAGAAGACTAATTGCATAGACAAATGAAAACTTTGGCACACGTTTCTATATAAATGACTGTGAGGGCTTTAGTTTATCATGAAAATGGTATGCTCTGCCTCACATAACATCCATGACTCAATCAAAACAAACGTGTGAGGCCCTTATTTTATCATGAAAATGAAAATGGTATGCTCTGCCTCACATAACATCCATGACTCAATCAAAACAAACGTGTGAGGCCCTTAGTTTATCATGAAAATGGTATGCTCTGCCTCACATAACATCCATGACTCAATCAAAACAAACGATTGCATGTGACGCGTTTAGTCTAACAACAGCAAGTCATGCTATTCATGTGGTAGCAAAACAGAATCTCATGTGAAAATAATTAGATAGAATCTTTGATCAGCGAACAAATGCAGTGGAACACCTTTCCGGATGGAGGTTACATGGTGAATATCTAAATTCATCGCTATACATATACTACCAGTTGCCTATACCATAGATCCAGGATGTATTTATTGTAACAAACTTTCTCCTATATAGTTTGCGAAAGATTCTGACATATTTAGTAACATAGTGTTTTAACTCATGATTTATCAAGAGCATAAGGGAATCTAAAAAATAATATGTATTAATATTGCAACGCTTGACAATTAGAAGCATCATGATTATGGGATTTATGGTACAGAGAGTTGTGATGACATTGAGAGCATGCACCCTGCTATAAACTTAGAGGTGGGCTGTACCATCATATTGTTGAAAGAAGGGTAACACTCTAAAGTTGAGTGTTTTTAAATTTTACATTAAAGTATCGAAGAAATTTAGAGTATTAATTTTAAATAAAACTAAATCACAAGTTTTACATCATAGTATCGAAGCAGCATTGATTTAGAGTATAAATTTGAAATAAAACTAAATCATAAATTTGAAAATTATGAAACCACTAGAATTGAAATAAGTATTTACTCAAAATCTTAATCTCGAATTGGTTTCGGATATTCTAAAAAATGTTAGACACTTTGGCCTAGACCTTGTAGCTGTAAGAATTTGCACATCAAATTCGGTACGCAGCTCACAAGATGAAACATCAAATTCGGTACCTAACCCAAAAGATAAAGCATTATCCCGAGGCATCGCATAATGTGTCCCAGCTGGTGATGAGTCCAAACATAGATATGTTTTTTTTTCCAACTGAAAAATCAAATTTTTTATATTGATGTGTACGCTGTACATATTTTTGGTTTTTTGAAGAAAAACCATGAGCTGAAACGATAGGCAGATAACAGAGCCTCCATCAACATACCTTCCAGAAGTAAATTCATATGTTCTGTGTGAAACCTGATGAAAGATCCTATGCGCAGATAGGACAGAGACTAGTGGAAAAAAAACAGATAATACAGAAAGTGCCGGAATATAACAAAAGTCTATGATTTAATAGTTATTTACTTCAAAAGACCAATGCACGAAACGTAGTGCAGCAAAGCAGTAGGATAGAGAAGCTATATCCCCAGAACTTCCATAAGGGACGTGACGCTGTGATAGATGGATGAAACAGGCCTCCTTTTGCTGGAGAAAATGGAGTCATTTCGCCATGTCCAAATGTTCCAGCAAGCAATGAGAAACAGAGAGCGCCTGGAAACTGATTGAGAGCTCCACCATGAAAAGCCTTCCTGTGGCAGAGAGAGAGCACGCGTCGCAGGAGAGGAGCCAGCCATCAGTAGCGAAAAGAGACGAGGTCAAGTGCAAGTGTAGAGGATAGACTAGGCACAAGGAGGGCCTTGTACCTGGGCAGCCTGGAATGTTCAGGAAAAGAACTGTAGACGAGCAGAAAACCAGGATTTATAGGAAAAGGTCTGGAGGCAGAACGTGGCAGCTGAAAATATTGCATGTAGTCTATGGAGGCTATAAAAGGGCACGTCTATGACCTCAGAAGCAGGCATGTATAGGTGGAGGAGTTCTGGTAGTTCCTCATGGCGTGTCGTGGTTGGCAGAAGTTGCAGATGGCACTCACCTGGTAGGTTCGATGGCGGCCCCGCGATCCCAAACATAGATATGTTACCATGTGGTTATTGAATTCAATGTAAATATTTTCAAATTTGATGCGAAAGTGACACCATGTTTGAGTCATAGTTTCTAACTGATGTCCAATCAGAATTAAGGGCGGGTGCTTGTAAGAAAATTTATACATATTCATGCATTGTTAAATACATGCGTTTTAAAAAAATAAGAGATGTCCGGTCAGAATTAAGGGCTGGTGCTTGCAAGAAAATTTATACATATTCATGCATTGTTAAATATATGCGTTTTAAAAAATAAGAATATCGTTGTTACGTAGGAATGTGTTAGCATTGGGCATTTTTTCTAAGTAATTTATTATTGGTCTTGGGATGTAATTGATGCGGTTGATGCAAGAAATTAAGGTTATGGGACAAGTGAATATGAGATTTAGAGTAAAGGGGATCAAAATTTAGGGGTAAATAGATTGAAGGAACTTAGGATAGGAATAGGGTCTTAATGAAGAGGGAATAGGTCGAAGGAATTTAGGGCCTAATGAAGAGGGAATAGTGAAAGAATAAGGAGGAGATAGTAAAGAAATAAGGCCCTAGGATTAATGAAGGAATATGACCCTAGGGAAGAGGGTTTAGGGGTAGCACAACCCTTAAGTGCTCTTCATGCTACTTTTCATTCTTGGAATACATGAGAATATCATCCAAAAATAACTGGATAGGATTGAATTATAAAGGTGGTTTTTGGGATGTCACATTCCTTAATCCTTAATGGTCATATCTAGTTACCAAATATTATTTAAAATAAACCCTTGCTCCTATCATTTGATCAAATAGATCACTCTTCTAGCTATAATATACATATTGTTTAATGTCGTAATAAAATAATTAAATGTGCCAAAAACAATTATACAAAGAATTTTGAATACTAGAGAGATGTATAAATTTTATAAATTTTTAAATATTTTATTAAAAAAATGATTTGAATATCCATATTAACTAATTTGTTTCAATATCAATTTCTCTATGAGACAAATATACATAAAGAGAAAAATAGAATCCATAAATAAAATATTTACACATCCATTTTAAATAAAATATTTTAATGTGTTTAAAACATTTTAATTTATTAAAACATTTCTAAATAATTTTTCTTTTTTTAATAGCAATAGTTTAAGAGACTCCTTTTTTTCCCTGGAAATTATGGAATTGCAAGCAATATTTTGATAAAATCTGGCAAAGATTTTGTAAATCCAGGTTAAGGTTTTTGTAAATCAAGGTTATAGTTATCAAAATCCAAGATTTCATGTGTCCCATAGGTTTTTCATGGTGCTGAATTTATTTCCACCATCAAAAACATGATTCTAACACTCCAATGCAAAATTTCTTGAAACCTTTTGGCTTGGATTTTGACCATTTTTGACCGTCCAGACAATTTCTCGACTCGATAGAGTGCTTCTTTATGACGGTCTAAAAATAAAAAACATACGTCTTTGTCAACAAAGTAGAGGCGCTAACTTTGTAAGCATTTTGAGTTTTTATTTATAAAGTATAATGACACATTTATGTATTTTAATTTATGATTTGTTTTCATGAATGCCACATTTCAATGAAGCACGTATGTAATATCAAAAACAAAAACAAGAAGTTGAAGTTTGACGTACATGAACTTGGGAAGAGATAAGATTATTTGGATTAATCAAGTTTGTAACTAGTTGTATTTAGCCTCGTTTAAAGAACCTACAAATTAGTTCGGAAAATTATGGAAATTTTGGCAAGATTATGCTAAAATACGGCATAATTTTTTGAAAATCTAAGTTGTAGTTGTCAAATTTAAGGATTTTGGGTGCCCTACATGTCCTTGATGGTGATGAACAAGTATTTGATGAATCAAAGGCTGTTTTCTATTAAAATAATACAAAGTACAGCCAAAATCCCAACCCAATCATAGACTACTACAATGTAAAACTGTCATATACAATAATCCGAGCAAGAAACAAGAATGAGAGCAAAATGAAGTCCTTAATGCAAGTAATATGTTAGCACCTTGCTTTCTGCAAATAAATAGATGTTAGCACTAGCAATAAATTATCCCAACCTTCAAACAATACTAAAAATAATGAAACAAACACATGATACGTAAAATATTTTCAGTAATTTCAAAGGAGTCATCTAGTTTGTTGCCCCTTAGTGATATAAATTTGTTGTCACCATCAAGATTAGCTTCAAACTTTGCAAGAAACTTGAAAAAAATCAGTGGAATGATAACAAGAAAAAATTTATAGCATAACACTTCCTCAACAATTCTCTCCTTTTTACCTTAATAGATTTCTCTTCTTTTTAAGAAGGTTCCAAGTAGTTTTGGTAGTTTTTCTTTAAGTTTAAAGATTAAATTAATTAGGTTTCTAATCAAGGATGATTATATAACAAGAGGAGAAACTTCTAAAGGTTGTTCCGAAGGTTCATTTAAAGCTAGACCCTAATAGGTGGGACCCACTCCAATCCATTCAATGAGTTTTCATTTTTCCTTTTAATGTATATAAATAGCCATTATGTATCATTCTACTTGTTGAGTTTCTAAACTTTAAAATAGATTGCTAATCACAACATGTATCATAATAAGGATTAACCATGATAGCTAATAAACAACCACCACATATAACTTATCATCATAGTTATTATCACATACACCCCCCAAAAAAAATTGTACCTCCCATGCTCCTTGTCACTTCATATTCATATTCAAGTGGTACCAAAAATATAGAGCACGATATGCACATAATTATAGCCATCCTCTTCGAAATTCTATGTTGCTAAAAAATTATAGATGTAGTATCTAGAAATCATTCTAAAAAAGTAACTTCGCCTAATAAACATATGAAAAAAACTAAAAGAAAACAAGTTTGTAGCGAAGTTTCAATGATATGCAACCTAAAATAACTCTGATTATTTCTTCTTCCCATGAGAAGGAGTTGATTCTTCTTGTTGCTCCTCTTGCTATAATGTGATGTTATTGAGTGAGATGATGTAGGAGAGGAACTAGAGGCAGAAACTTGTGCATATTCTTTTTGTTCATTGGTAGCAAGAAAAAGGATGACTTGGTATTATGATGGTTGGTCAGCAAACCAAACCACTATTACAGGGTTCTTAGAGTTTTGGTGTGAAGAAGGAGTGCAACAAGTAGCAGGGGTAGATGGTTGAGGTGTTGCAGGAAGCATATGACTTATATGTGAGACAACATATTGTTAAATATGATACATGAGGGTAGTGACGAGGGTTATGTGGTGAGATAGCATGCCAAACATATATAGAATGCACAAGTTGTACATAAATCATTATTCCCCAACCATCATTGTTTGGGTTAACAAGAGGAGTAGAAACATGTGGTAGAACAAGTGTTCCCACAAAAGGTTTTTGGACCAGAGGAAAGATGTTGCTGTTATTATTAGGTTAACAAATATTAACGAATCAACTCCTTGAATCTCGTTATCACAATGAGATAATGAGACATTCTAGCTCAGATGTGAAAGAGTATTGGGTTATTTTATGTGTTTTATGATTTTTTTTTAATTTTATATAAGTATGAAAAAAAGAAACATTTTAAATGATATGAAAAACAGTTATATATACTTTAAGTATAGAAATTATGAAAATATCACAAATATATACTTATATTATTTATATTAATAAATAGATAACTCTCGGAAGAATATTATTAATCTCGGGTTCCCTCGTAGTCTTAATATTGGGATATAAACCTTATAAAACCTTAAACCTTACACATAATATGGTCTTGATCTTCTTTATCCAACCAACCAATAGTATTAAATGTTCTATAATTCCATCTATGAGAGATTTGGAATCAAGAGCATATTAATCTTAACATCAAAATATTTGCAATTATGAACCTGCTACCCAGACATAGACTCATCTGCTTTTCACATCTCCCGTCAGACATTCAATCAAACAAAGGAACCTGCATCTTGAGGCTCCTGCATATAGAGCTTTGGGGTTGATATTCATGCAGAGCTTCTGGGGTTGGGAAGGAAAGGTGGGTAGCTTCATCTACGTTATAGATTCATCCAATCAAATAACCATATTATGAATATAGTTATAAGACATCTCATTTTGTTGGGATGATATTTTTTTCTTTTCATCAGTCGATGTAATATTTGGTTTATTAATCTCAAGAATCAAATCAATATTAAGGTCTCAAAAATGGTGAAACATCATGGATTTTGTTATTTTTATTTTTTTCCACTTCTTTATAACTACCCCCATTTGCATGAAAATCCCTTTTCATGTCTCTATAAGAAGTAACATTGTGTAATGTTCCTTAGGAACTAGTAGTCATGAGAATAATAAAGTCAAATATTATCCCAAGTAATTAACAAAAATTGTCTTCCTCTATATACAAACAAGGGAGCCACTACCGTGGCGGTAGTCCTTGCCGGGGTCTGCGACAACAACAATACAAACGCTCGAGAATAAGCAAGTATACGTTAATGGAGCTAGATTGTTAAAGGCCTCTTGAACATGAAAACCATTTTGCAGAGTTTATAAAAACACAACTCTATGTAGTTGTTTGCAAGGGATGACGAACACTCGGATATTTATATCTCGGATGGATATAAAAAGGGGTTTAAGCTAAGAGCTGCCAAATTACAATGTGACTCGGTATTTTGAAGAAAAACCTTCCACTCCCACCAAAGGCTTTATTCCATAAGAAGCTCCACAAGTAGTATTCATCACCAAAACTTATGCGTTGCCTCATCATGTCTATGAAATATTGGTTGGCTTTCTTCGTCACGGGTTGTTGACCAGCAGATAGCTACTTGGCAATAATTCTAGAGAGTGGGGGCATGTAAGCTACTTTGCCTCCACTCCCGCTTAGGTAGGTCACCTAGCTACAACGCATGTAACATATAAGAAGTAGCATATAAGAAGGCTAAGACTTTTCACTTGCACTGTTAGGTGGCCTTGGTTACCAGGACCAAACAGTTCTGTTGTGAATGATTTATATGCATTGTTGGGCCTGGCTTTCCAGTGATCATTAAGGTAGTGGAATAATTTGTACGGTACATTCGGGCACGCAACAATTGCTTCACAGATTTTGCAATTTATATTCATTTACTATATCTGAGCATGCCAAGTCCATGGGTTTTCTATAGTGAAATATATAGAAAAAGTATATATATTCCCATTATCGCGATGGGCCAATATGAACAGACAACTTACTCCTGCATTTGCCTGAACACATGTCGAGCACTTGTCTTCCAACAACAAAACAAAGGATTTGTTTATCTCTGAAAAAAGGAGCTCTAAATGCATGAGTGATCAACTATTCCACTTTCATGTGGCAACTAAATGTCTATAGTGGAATCGACTAATCAAACTTCACTTGGAGATCCTATGGGTTTTCTTCATCTAAAGAACCTAAGTACAACATGAGTACAACATGTTTCTACTGTGATATATTATATTCCTGTTGTGGGCAAGGAAACTGATGACTACTTGATTAACCAAGAAACAACAAAATCACCCAAATAAAAGGTTTCTCTATTGGTGCTTTTGTGATTGTCAATATTTCTTGCCTGATCTACATATGTAGAAGTTTTCAAGTTCAATTTATTTCCCTTCAAATACCATAGTCCAAAATCCATTATTCCCTTAAGATATTTGAAGATTCTTTTTACTGCAATAACATGGGATTCTTTTGGTGCTACTTCGAAATGTGCTACGTGTCCAATTGCCTGCATCACAAAGGGTCTCGAAGTTGTCGCATATAATAGGTTGTCAATCATCAATCTATATAGTCTCTAATATGCTTCCTTGTATATATTGTTTTTTCTCAACTTACAATCGGTCACCATGGGAGTGCTCATTGGTTTACAATCTTCCATTTGGAACCTTCAACATTTCTTTGATGTACTTGGTTTGAGAGATGAATATGCCATCATCTTCCTGAAATATAATATTATATCGATGTAAGGATATAATATTTGAATTAGGATAGAGAGGGTTGCGAATTGAACTTTATTTATTTGCGGGTGAGAGATGTGTATGGTAATCCTTTCTCTCGTTTATTTTTATTTTTGTTGTTGCCGGTTGGCTTGTTTTCTGTTTTCCTCTGTTTTGCGGTAAGTGCGTTCTTTTGCTTATATACTTGTTTTTATTACATCCAGAACCATATTTGCGGGGTCCACACCAACGGCAACGAACACCAACACAGAACTCTAATCAGGTTATTATTTGCTTTCTTGCCTTGTTTAAACTAATATAAATATATTTTTCGTTGAATATATATATGGCTCATCTTCAATGGATTCTGGTGGTGCAGCACTATTTGTACTCAATGGTAGCGCAATGCCAATTTTACTGGACGCACAATGTATGAATTAATTGATTTAAAACTGAATTTAGGTATGTGCCGCTCGAACTAATGGAGAATTCATTTCGTTTCTTCTGCTTGATATGTTATATTTTTTTATATTCAATATTAATGTAAATTTTTTGTTTTCATTTACACTAAATCTAAAATATTGAAGTTTAATAACTGTAATTTAGATTTCCTAAAATATTGGTCAAGTTTTTATTAAAATCATATGAGAATTTCTATTATTTTCCAAATAAAACTGTGACCAAGTTAAACTTCTCCCAAAATAATGGTATAGTTAGGCTCCTTTTACGTTTTTCCTTCATTTGATCTCATTGGAATGTGTTTCGGCAGAGAAAGCCGAAAAACTGAAACTGGAGCTCATGCAATGAAAAGAAGGGACCGGATTTGTGGGTTTTTTTAAATATTTTGTTTCTGTTGGTTGAATATTTTGTTTTACTTGTGGTTGAATGTTGTCGATGGTAGCGCTCTCTTGGGTTTATTTTATTATTTTTCGTTTACCGCCAATCTCTGTTTTCTCTTTTGCTTTCGCTCAGTTTTGCAATAATTGCCATGTTTTGCTTGTGTGTTTGTTTTAATTAGAGGATGCCTTCTTCAAAACCATACCTTCGACCTTCCTCTAAACCATACATGCGGGGTCCATAAATTTAAAATAAATATGTTTTCCCTTCAATATACTGAATTGATTGGGTACTGCAATAACATTTGTAATCAATGACAGCGCAGTGCTATTATTCGTGCTGCATTCACAATTGATGAATTAATCGATTTAATGGCGAATTCAGCTTCCACTTTTATCCCACCCGAACTAACGGTGAATTCATTTCATTTCTTCGTTGGCTTTGAGGTAGGCAGCCTGATATGTTTTAAGTTTTTATTTTTAATATTCATATAATTTCTTTTGCCATCATTGTAATATCGGTAGTATCTTTTTATAGGGAAACATAAAAAAAAAAAAAAATTGCGAGCTTTAACATGAAGTTACCCAGTTATTGAACCAAGGTAATCTAATAATTATATTAAAAAACACGACATTCAGAGCGGTTCACGCATATTATTAATATTTAGAATAATAATTAGGATAAAACACTACATGTTTCACCCATATTATTAATATTTATAATAATTGTAAAACTAGTAGTAGGATGTTTTAAGTCATATTAAATATAAAATATTATTAAGTATAAATTTATTTATATTAATATCTTTTTAATATTTTTGATATACCTTTAGACTTCACTGGTACATAAAGCTAAGTATAGTGTTTGAAGTGAAAATTAAATACACAAATATAATTGATATAATTTATTTTTTATATTAATATAATGTTTATATTATTTGCTTAACATATTTAAATTTTACTTATACATAGAATCCAGCGAGCTTTAACATGAAGTTACCCAGTTTTTGGAACCAAGGTAAACTAATAATTATATTAAAAAAACACGACATTCAGGGCGCTTCACGCATATTATTAATATTTAGAATAATAATTAGGATAAAACACTGCAGGTTTCACCCATATTATTAATATTTATAATAATTAAAACTAGGATTAGAGTGTTTTAGGTCAGAAGTAAATATAAAAATATTATTAATATAAATTTATTTTTTATACTAATATCATTTTTAATGTTATTTGCATAATACCTTTAGACTTCACTGGTACATAAAGCTAAGTATAGTGTTTGAAGTGAAAATTAAATACACAAATATAATTGATATAATTTATTTTTTATATTAATATAATGTTTATATTATTTGCTTAACATATTTAAATTTTACTTATAGATAGAATCCAAGTATAAGTTTTTTATTTCTTTTTAATATTGGTATAATGTTTTTAGTATCACTTATAACACATTAGATTAAATAGTACATTAGATTCCATTTAGAGATGGAACGCACACATTAGATTAAATAGTACATTAGATTCCATTTAGAGATGGAGCGCTGAGGACTTTAAGAATTATATTAGTTTATTTTTAGGTTTATGTATTTTAAGAGTAATTATGATGAGTACGTTTTAAGTAAAAGTCTAAATACAAATATATCCATTAATATTATATCTTTTAAGAATTTTGTTTATATTATCTAATTTTAAAATTTATGTGTTTTGTTTATATTATCTAATTTTAAAATTTATGTGTTTAAATTATGATGGAGTAAGTTTTTATTGAAACTCTAAATACAACATATCCATTATTTATATCTTTTATTATATTAATTTTAGTTATATAAATAATATTGGCGATTGGCAAGGAAGAATAAAATTAATGTTTCAAGCATTAACATCATATAAAAGAAACATTAGCCGTGCATATTACTCTGTTTTAATCATAATATCAACAACAAAACTGAACATTACAAATATCATAACAAGTTGGAATAGAGTATAATAATAATAGTAATTTAAACATAACGATAACATATATATATATAACTAACATAGCTATTTAGTAAAAGTCTGAATTACCTAAATAAAGTCAGAAATGTCTTACCTAAATAAAGTCAGAAATGTCTTGATCGTTCTATTTCAAAATTAAATACATGCTATGTCCTTCGTATCCTGTAATTATATCATCACACGTACAAATAATGTATTTCTGTTTGGTATCTTTGAATGGTGAGTAATATAGACCATGTTGGTGGATGTGGTACGCAGACCATCAAATTTGAAGCCCTATATACCATGCACAACAGTCAGACTCTAATAACCTATATCCCACATGTAGTGGTATTAAACATGCACAACAATCATTCTAACAACAACATACGACAGTGACAATTTCTTCGACCTGTTCGTTTATATAATGGAGGACAAGCGCTTCGAAAGCATCTTCAGAGTGTCTACCAAACACACTGATGCATGCCTCTCTCACCTGCTCAGATACGTACTGCTTAATTAATGCTTCATTTTCATCCCCTCCACAAGGTTCACAGTTCTTCAACAACCACATTGCTAGGTTGAAATTTCGAAAGTCCGAGGGGTCAGTGCTTTGAATGGCCACCATAAGCTTTAAAGGATGGCAGCTATTGAAGATGATGGGAGTATTCTCTTCTTAACCTCTCTACCTCTAAAGCAAGCTCTGTGAATTCTGCGCACGCTGGAAGATCCACATCGATAGGTTGTTGACCAAACCTTGTGGCCATCAATTCCTCTTCTTGATGATGCATTTGCTCAAACCGTGCAGTAATTATAGGCTTCAGAGATGTCCTCAGAGACTGCTCCACAAGCCATCTCCTGCACTTGCACTTTCTTGGCGCTGTAAAACTCTCTCCGGTAGGGACTATCGCTACGGCAGTGGCTCCCTTGTTAGTAAGAGTAGTTTTATGGTTGTTGGTACACTGGTAAATTTTCCTGAGTTATAAAGCCTCTTTGGAAGACCCCTAGGACTGTATTAAAGAAAATGTTCTAAATATGTTTAACCCTAGTGGTCATCTTTCAAAACCGTTCTTTTGGTTGACCCAACTTATCGGCCGTGAAGAATAAACTTGAACGATACCACTGTTCCCCATCGGGGATATAGAATTTGCAATTTAGTTAAGCATGCAATGGAATTACGAGTATTAATTGATAACCACATTCACAAAAAATCATTTATTTAAATTTACTTGTTTTTCTATTATTATAGATATATGAAATACAACATGAAGAAAGTGCCAGCTAGGAGAAGAAAGTGCCAGCTAGGAGTATGTTGAATCCCTGGCCTGGAATGATGGGACTCCAGGGCGAGTGCTATTTCATGGACTATAGCATCATTAATGCTATAGTCCACGTAACCCAGAGAGCCCATCGCATGCATGGATGCATGGATGCACATCGATTCATTCACCTGCGGCAATGCCCGTTCCTGCCGGCCTCCGGCGCCGGCCCGCCTCCAATTTGGTCCACGTCTCCATCGCCGCCAACATCCTGTCCAGATCGTGCATGCTGTTAAAGCATGGTGGACCAGCTACCATGTGAAATCTAAATTTTGAATTTTAAACCTGCTGCGCCACTGGCCTATCGTCCCTTCAGTGTCTCTATTTGAAATTTGAATTTGGATTTTGTGCGCACGTACGTGAATGTCCATGTCTCGGAGGTTGGTTTTCTGGTGTGTTTCTTCCTCTTTTGGGCTGGGTGCTACTGGACGATGGCCATGCTTTGCTTTTCTTGTGCAAATCCTCACATCTCATTGAAATTTCTAGTGAGATAGAATTGGCAAGCATCAACAGGAATGTTCCCTCTGTTCATTTCAAAGACCTATATCAATGATGGGATCGCATGAGTGGTAGGATTCATTTGGCAGGTTTCAAAACTCACAAGAATTAAACAATGAAAGAGAGTGTAAAGCTTTGTTTACTCTACTTAATGTGTAATGAAAAAAAAATTGAAAATTTCTTGACTTGCAGGTTTCGAGAGACTTATATCTCACTATGTAGTGGATGAACGATCAAATCCAGGTGACAAACTTTGGCCCTTCTACAAATTTCTCATGAATTAAAACTGGTAGAAAATCAAATTTATCAAGTCAATTTTACTCATTTATTTTTTTGGAATTATATGTTGCTAAATCTCTCTCTCATTTTCCTATAATAATCCTATTCACTAACTTTTTTGTCGTCCAACAAGATATTTTGATAGAGCAGCAAACGTAATGAGCCGTGGATATGGAGTGCACATCGTTCTACAGGGTCAATACATCTTTTGAGTTAAGTTCGTTTGCGATCTACAGTTCAGGCAATTGCGATAGATCCAGATCGGTGCAAGTTGTGAACCAATTCCGGTTTCCGAATCAAAGTTACCAGGTTAGAACCCACTCGGAAGTGAAGCACCAGCAAAAGATGAAACGAATTAGGTAGCGTCTGAGAGGAAGCCCGAGGCAAATGGAATAAATTTTTTTTTTGGTTATTAGACTAATTAATTAATGGATAAAACGCTGGTCTATGCAACCAGAGATTCTTGGTTCCATTCGCAATATGGTCGTTTGTTCCAATTTCACCTTTCCTCCTGTTTAATGGCTTCCGATCTTTCATAAATTGGTAATGCTTATAGTTCCAAATTGACCTTGGAACAATGGTTAATACAAAATATCATTCTTAATCAATTTCAAGACTTTTGAAAGATTCTCGATGTTGAGACCAGAGTCTCATTGGAGGAACAAGAAGTTGAGATAAACAAACTATAATTAGTCTTTCCTATTGTGAATTTTCTCATATTTAGTCACATTTGGTGAAGCCCAAATTTCCAATCCAGTAGTTTATTTTCTTATTATTAAATTAAATATACCTTACTTTTTTATTATGAGATTAAATATTTTTTCTATAGTTAACTTTCTCCTAATACTTAGTTGCATTATTTTTACATGAGTAGATGGTGAATCACATTGGAATTTAATTATATAGTTAATATTTAGTTACATAATTTTTATTTGAGTAGATGGTGAATCACATTGAAATTTAATTATATAGTTATTTTTGTTTTAAGATTTT